>VDFB02387135.1:0-88807 GCA_007258455.2 Sequoia sempervirens
TAAACTCTCACTTACACCCCCTCTCCCTCTCCCTCTCCCTTTCCCTCTCCTCCCTCATCTCTCTCTCTCCCTCTCCCCATCCCACCCTACCTACACAACTCTCTCTCTCTCTCTCTTAAAATTATCCCTCCCTCTAAAGTCATACATAAATACATACATACAAGCATAATACATGTACATAACTTACATCCATAAGCATACATACATGTAGATATTAATCTTACATACATATATGTATACATACAATATACATGCATTGATACATACAGCATACATAAATACATACAAGCATGCATGCATACATACATACATTACATACAAGCATACATGTACATACAAACATACAAATATATCAACATACATTTAATAGAGTGGAATTTAACATAAAGGAAGGCATAACGTGAGCGCGTTATAACATGCTCATGTTATGTCTTAGTTGACATGTTTCTCGTAGAAGCAAAAAACCATGTCAAAACTGAGATATAACAAAAGTGTGTTATAACGTGCTCGCGTTATATATTTCTTTGGGAATCCCCAAGCCTTAGGGAATTCCCAACAATTAGAGACGTGTTTTTGCAAATTCTACAATTTTTCACATAATCGAGTTCATGCTCACCGTCAGGATTGCACGTGGTTCAATATTGAAAAAATCGAACACATGGGTAATGTTAGGTTCTCTCTTAGCTATCCAATGATGTAATTTTTTTCACTTTCTGACAATGTTAAACCTTTCATCCATAATTTATTTTGTTTGTGTGTCTCTTTTTTTCCAAAAAGTAGTGTTTGGTGTTTTTTTCATTATAAATTAACCGTTCATCAAAATTCCAAATACATTACATTTTTAGAAACTAGACTCCATTCTACAAATTAAAAATAAATAAAAATTCAATTACTTTCCAAAATTTGTAGGGGGAGCACGACCAAAATTAGGCTTTTCAGGAAGTGTCCACTTAGAAAATTAGTAAAAAATCAAATATTAATTAAAAAATTATCAAAAAAATAATGCATCAACTACATACCGTTAGCTAACTTCTGACTATAGCGATTTTAAAAATACTACAAAAAATTTCACTGTCCTAGGGTCATACAAGAGTTGCTATGTTATGTTTTTCTGACAAAAAAAAACCAATTTGTGTATATACCTCTTTTGAACCCCTTAATATCAACCATTTTCAAAATAAATTAGTAGTTTAGAAAGTAGACTCAAAGTACTTCAATGCTTGTTTTTGTTCCATCTCAAAATTTTGAGTGTAACTATCCTCAATTTCACGTCCAAGGTCAGTATTTCCTGATTTCAAAAAAAAGTGACCACTTAAGCCCCCTTTTTGGAAACCATCTTGGTGCAAATGCCTGCATAATATATGGAACGTTTCTTAGGGTCCTTGTGTATTTCAGGAGGGGTGATTCCAATTCCACGAACTCTCATAGATGATGAACATGAAACAACAAATTTCTTCATAGGCTATGTTTTGTCCTTGGCAGGTTTAACACCTTCACCCTATAGCAAACAATTAATCACAATTAATGTATGCATGGAAACAATATAAGGTATTATGATATTGTGAATGGTGATCGTAGACCTCCACAAACACAAACAACAAACACATTATTAGTCCAATATGCAAGTTAGAAACATCATTTCCTATAAGATTCATTTGAAATGCAAAGAACAAGAAATAATATGAAGAACACAAATAAAAGCTATCAAATCTTATTCAATACAAACAAGCTCTCAATCCCATGGGGGGATTGGTGCTATTTTGATGTGGAAAATAGCCCTTTCCCAATTCCTAGTCAAGCTTGATGATGAACTTTGAAGATTGGTACTCCTTGATGAAATTTCTCCATAACCTAGCTATGAAATGATGAAAAACTATGAAAATGGATGACAATGGATGAACTTTGCTAAAAAACTTGAAGATAATGATGTTGCATCAAGTTGTGGATGAACTTGTGGATCCAAAATCAATAAGAGAGCCTTCTATTTATAGAAGAGAATGATGGAAGAATAAGCAAAATGGATGAATGTGGGATCAAACACCAACCAATAACACAATGCCACTTGTCAACATGTGAGTGGACAAAGGTGGAGCACATTTGGATGAATGTGCACATTAATGCTATTAGGTGAAAATTCAAAATTGGAGAAGTGACATGTTGGAGGGAGATGAAAGATGAATTAAATGCCACTTGGCTCAAGAAAAAGGACATGTAAGAGGCCTTTAATTCCTTGTTGGATGGACAAGTCCTTTTGGGGGGAGATTTCAAATTTGAGGAATATTCCATCCTTTAATGCCCTTTTGAATGAAAATAAGAGATTTATAAATTAATTAAATTGATTTTCATGAGCAAGTTGCAAAATCTAGAGGATTTGATGGATTAGTGTTAGCATTAATAAGGATTTGATTAATTTAAATGAAGATTAGCTTGATTTGACATTTAGATTTAGATTTTAGGATTTAAATAAATAAAGATGAGAGGAATAATGATTTTTATCTACTTAATTAAACAAAGTTGAATTTATTTAATTAAAAGGGGGGTGGTGTTAGACTTAATCAAATAAATGTTAATTCATTTAATTAAAGGAGATGACTTTAGAGCTTAATTAAATAAAATGAATTATTTAATTAAGAGAGGGATATTAGGATTAATTAAACAAAATAATTTATTTAATTAATAAAGATGGCGATTTAATCAGATAAAATTGATTTATTTAATTAAAAGATGAAATGTGATGAATTTAATTAAATAAAGATTATTTAATTAAATGGTTAGTAAGGAGATGATTCAGGATGAACTAGTGTTAGTAAATCAAGATCAATAAATACATTTTTTGCTTCTACATTTTGCTCCTCTTTGAAGTAATGTACCTGCTGCGTTGGTTCAAAGAATAAACTTGCTGCAATCAAAATTCATTTTTTATTTATTTTTTAGATGCCCCACTACTGCCCCAACAAAAGAATTACATTGGTATACTACCCCCTTGAGAGATCAGATGAAAATTTAGATTTTTGGGTGATCTTGCGAAAAAAGAGGACAAGGTGCCCGACGGGTCCAGAAAGGCTACAAGATGCCAAAAATGTACCAAAACATGAAAAAATGATGCAAAATGAGCCTCGGTTGGGCCAAAACAGGATTGGGGGTCTAAAAACCTAGTTGGATGGCTAAACAATGTCAAAAAACCCTAATTTTCATGCTTAAATAGCCCTCGAGGGGTCACTTTCAATTCATTTGCATACTTAGCCTTTAGAGATTTCATCATTTTGAGCTCTAACCTTCGTGCGAGATGGTGCAAAGAGTGCTTCCTCGACACATCTCTGAGCAAGTACGAGTATACCAGCGACTTCTAGGCACAAGACCACTAGTATGTGACCCTAACCCACCTTGTTTTTTCAATCTTCATGCGCATTTATTAGGATTAGAATGTCAAACAAGTCCAATGGCATAGTTTGGCACTGCTAAAAGGGTTAAATCGACATTGTGCAGCCATAAAGTGTGTCGCTATTGAGTCTTGCGATGCGGCGTTGTAGTTTGGAAACTAGAGGTCAAACTTCAAATGGCACCGCATATGCAAATGGTGTCACCGCGAGCTAGTTAGCAATTTAGGGTTCACAAGTAAAACTGATGTGCGATCAAATAGCGTTGCAGTGGTGGAGTTTGTGATTTAGGGACTCCAATGATGTAGTTTGGAGCTTCCAAGCAGCGATGCATTTGCAAACATCGACAACTTTGTTGTTTTCGTCGTGAAAACTCTAAACAAGATCCCAATTCTTTACAAAACTTGACATTGTGACTTTACTGGTGCAAGAGGACATGGAGCCCATTCATTCACAAGAGCACCGATCCCCAGTACTGAGCAGATTGACTGGATTGCATGAGTTGCTTTAGGAGCACCTTGGGGCAATCGGGCTATGGTACATCACATACACACCCTCTATTAGGACACATCTAGGCATGATGATTGCACTATCTAAGCGATGAGATAGTGAGACATCATCGTTTCACTTTCCTATCAATGAGGTGACCATCATCCTAGCGGATGTCTGGCGTATTCTTTGATTTCCCATCCATGGAGAGAGGGTCATTTATGACATGGATGCCGAGACAGATGCCTACTATGAGGTTATGGGGCTAGATTATATTGTTTTTTCTGAGGGACAAATCAAGCTGGAGTGTTACAGGAGCTCGATGTCCACTTTACGATTGATTGTTGCAACTATCATCTCAGGACTTGTAGCACCAGATTGGAGCGACTGATATTTCATTCTAGGGTGGGATTTGGTTTGGGAGTGGATGCTCTTCTGGAGAGAGTGCTTTGTGTGGGGACCAGTGATGCTAGCCTCACTTTATCATG
This sequence comes from Sequoia sempervirens, assembly GCA_007258455.2. Classification (NCBI taxonomy): domain Eukaryota; kingdom Viridiplantae; phylum Streptophyta; class Pinopsida; order Cupressales; family Cupressaceae; genus Sequoia; species Sequoia sempervirens. Next base: position 4,355 of record VDFB02387135.1, read on the forward strand.
ATTTGCACGAGTTCACTTACTCCAGCAATAGAGCCATCAGAGCCAGAGTTACCCTCTTGCACATCTGGACCTAGGAGCACATTGCTATGCTGTGCCCATGAGTTATAGTTGTTGATGTGGAGCCAGATGACCCAGTGGTCTAGAGATATAGGGATGGTCTGGCATTCACCCATACAAGAGCGACTGGCATCCCTCACTAGAGGAGGGTAATCGACGAGATGACCACATTCACATGGAGGCCTTGGCTTGGGATGCCCGTATGGTATGATGGTGTACAACAACTCTTCTTTGCAAGGCAGGACATATTGATGTAGGGAAGAGAACACACTATGATTGAGCATTACTTTCCAGATTGGGTGGCCAGGTAGTTTGGAGATGCACAAGACTGGCCAGATGATGGGTATGTTGCTATTTTTGCTCACATCACCAGGGAGACCACATGGGGTTGGCCGATCCTGACAGAGGAGGCAATCGATAGTTTCAGATATTTGGTAGCAAGGTCATGGCCATATGATCAAGGGTAGGCAGACCTTGGTACTACACAGGCATATATCAATTGGTTCAGGCCACCAGTTAGATTGATAGTGTCCAAGACAATTTTACCATGGCAGAGACCCTGGGGCGGGGCAGTAGGGTGAGGGTGAGGGCAGGGGCGAGGAGGACGAGGAGACGGGGATGAAGATGGAGATAGAGACAAAGGTAGAGGAGGAGGAAGACCACCTCCAGACTAGCGAGGGCAGCAAGATGGGGGGCACAGGCACCAGCAGAGAGATGGACCTAGGGACTAGCAACAGCCACCATTGTTGCCACCACCTCAGCCAGATCAGAGGGATGCATTGATTTAACAACTTTAGGCATAGGTTGCTACACTGATAGCTGAGAGAGATCAAGCCTGAGAAGAGTGGGATCAGGCTGTGCAACAGAGATAGGCTACAGAGCTTTAATTAGCATAGGAGGTGGCTCGATGGAAGCAACTTGAGAGCATGGCAATGACAACACAGGGCAGGACAGTCTCAACATGCATGTACCGGGAGGCAGTGAGAGAGGAAAAATACTACAGAGTACATTATCATCAAGTAGTGCCTTGAGCGGCCTGGGTGTCAGACTTCTCACAACATACAAGATAGAGGTAGGATCAGCCGAGTGAGGGGAGCAGCTAGCAGGGCTAGCTCACTTTTTTGATCAGAGACACCATTGTTTTTTAGATCCACAGGCTCCATTTTTTGATAGCCCCGTGGTCACTTGTATACATTGATTGATACTGTAGACACTAAAAATTGTCCTAGGCTTGCGACTCTTAGATTCTTCATCATTTCCCCTTTTGTCTTTGATAATTAAATAATTTTAATTATTTAATTATTTTCTAATGTCCTATTTCTTCTGTTAATTAAATAATTTTAATTATTTAATTAATTCATTTTTTATCTTTATTTCTTCCTGATTAATTAAATAAATTTTCTTCACTAATTAAGTCCTCTTCTTTCTAAAATTAAATAAATTCTTATTTATTTAATTTTTTGTCCACTTTCACTATAATTAAATAATTATTTTAATTATTTAATTATTCATTAGCCTCTTCTCTCATAAATTAAATAAATTTTATTTATTTAATTTGGTCCACTCTCTTGAATTTTGAATTAAATCATTATTTAATTTAAAATGATTCCTTTTGTCACATTCCTCTATAATTAAATAACTATTTTAATTATTTAATTATTCATTGACCACCTAAATTAAATATTTTTTATTATTTAATTTCTCCTATCACCTCTTTGTCTGTGCCAATCTTATCTTCCACATCTAATCTTATCTCTTGACATCTCATTTGATTTCAACCCTTGATTGAATTATTTTATAATTCAATCTTAGCCATTCATTTCTTGTCATTGCCCTAATTTTGACCTAACCCTAGTCCATACTACAACTTTCAATATTGGCCATTGATTAAGACATCTTATTGACATCAAATCTCAACCATCAATCCAAATCAAGCATTGTCTATAAATAAACTCTCATAAGCCATTTGGGGGTTGATTCGTCAAGTATTCTTATGCTGTCAAAATCATTCTTGAGTCATTCATCCATTTCTATCTATTATCATCTATCTATCATCCACACATATTATGCAAGTACATGATGCTAGTGTGAAACAACAATATTCAATATTTTTCTAGTCACTTGTCATAGACTTATTATTGCACACTCAAATCTGAGAGCAATTATCATATTCAAGCAAAATGGAGAAGAGCAATGGAGGTGAATCAATGGTAGCATGAAGATTTGGTAATATTGTTTTATGCTTTATTTCTTTATTCTCATTTGTGCTTCATTGTTTATTAGGGTTTGATTTATATGCTTTATTGCATTAATCATAATATTTTTTCCCTGATTACAGATACATACACATTTGATCCTGATTCCTTGTACCATGACAATTACATTATTGATGTATATGATATGAGTTGATTCGATTTATGAGATGTGTCTATTCCATTTATGCATGATGGATGGATGTATTTAATTTTCTATATGCGATGTGATGACATGATGTGACTCTATATTATGTGATGTGATGCATGTATGATTTTATTTTATGTGATGCAATGTGATGCATTTCTTTTTTAGTATCTTTTCTATGCACTTTTTATGATGATATGGATGCAAATGTTATGATATGAAAATGATTTAAAATGATTAGACTAACAGATCTATATTATGCACCTAATGGATGATGATATTATATGCTATGATTATGAGATGTATGAGATGCTATGCCATATTCCTTTTATTTTTCAGAGTCTTTTCCATGTATGATATGATGATGCGTATATGGATGACATGATGATGCATATAATATGATGATGCACATGATATGACAATATTTATATGATGATGAAATGATGCTTTTATGATGATCTGATGATGCTTTTATGTTTATATAATGGATGCAAATGCATGGTTTATGAGATGCTTAGAATAACCAATCTATATTATGCAATGATGAAATGCAATGCATGCAAGATGATCAGTGTTTCCTATATGATATGATATGTAGTATACTGACGGTTTGTGGATGCAGGATGGATGCATTAGTGATGTTTTTTTGATTAACTGTCATGGTACCATGTTAGCACGAAAAGAAGGAAGAAGAGATAAGATCCAACAAGCCCACTTTATTAGAGATGACAATGATGATGATGATGATTTTCTTAATAGGAATTGGGATTTTAAAAGGACTACTTACCTTATGTTTGATAACACACATAGGCACGATGCATCAAGGTATAAAAGGACCAAGATGGTGTTGAACCTAGTGTGATGGAATTTGACTCGACAATCAGATAGGAGTACTCTTGTTCACACATAACATACAAAACCTTATTTAAAAAGAAGTTCAAATATTCCAAACATCTCAGACCGAAACATAGGAAGGCAAGCCTTCCTATGTGGTCAACGAGACACCTAAAACACCATCCCTACACCCAAACAAAGCACGCATGACCAAAGTTATATTACAAGAACATCCAACAAGCACAACAGATAAGAGATAATGATTGTTGCCCCATTCCTTTCTCTCTAAATCCTTTTGTTTAGACATCATCAAGAGGTCATCATAATGAGTGCAATAAGATAAGTCAAAAAGACAAAGATCAAGAAAACAAACAAGCTAATGTTCTTCAATACCGCTAGCCAAAACTAAACTACGGTGATGCCTAATGTTGATGTTCATTGTAGGAAGGATGCATCCTAGGACATCATGTTATCAGATGTTTTTGGGATTGATTGGATGATAGACTATTGATACCAAGAGTTGACTAACTTGTTTACCTACTAACCTAGACTTGAGACTTTGATGTTTGAGCTTTCACTTTTGACCTGCTAGACTTGTTTCTGACTGTTTTACCAAAGGTTGAGATTGATGATTGATTTATTATGAGTGAATGTTCTTTCGGGTGAAAGCAAGATGAGGATGGATAAATTTTTTCAAATATTTGGATGTTTTTTTTTATGTTTTGAAATGTTTTCAGGTTGTTTTTAGTATTTTCAAGATTTTGCAACTGTTTTGATTTTCAAAATTTCTAATGTTTTTGTGTTTTACGAGATTTTGACCAAGAGACTAACCTAAAGACCTATCCTAGGGGCCTCAGGGGTTGATCAATAGATTAGCCTTGCCTATGTTATACATGCAAAGACCACGTAGTTTGACTGACACAAACTGTTTATTGATGATATATGAACAAAATGGATTGCCAGTTTATTGTTACAGACTCCTAAAGGATTGACCTAAGTGTCTCAGGGGATGATCAAAGATCAACCTTCCTATTTTCAAAGCTTAGAGACCTGTAGTTCAACAAGATGACTCTATTTTTGACTTGTTTTTGGATTTTGATATGTTTTGAATGTTTTTGGATTTTCCAATTTTATGAATGTTTTTGGATTTTTTCTAATTTTATAATGTTTTTGGATTTTTTGATTTTATGATGCTTTTGGATTTTTTGATTTTATGATGTTTTTGGATTTTTTTTGATATTAAGGAAGACCTCATGAATATACATGAATCTGATCTGATGAGAACATGCTCCCGGCGTGATGTAATAGACTACTCCGATATAGGTAGGACAAACTAACCTTGAGAATGGGCCGAGTAGTACTAGGAGGGATCATGACACAAACACATGATCAAGCTATGATGTGGATGTGGATGGGTGATGGATGGAGATATGGAAGCGTGATGGATGGATGATGTAGAGATCATGGTGGATGGAGAGTGCTTATTTACACAAGGCACTTGTTTGCCAGGTTTTCATCAAGGTACTTTCCCAAAGTGCCACCGAAGTGGTTTTCACTATAGGACAATTTTTTTCTTTACTATTTTTTAATCCTTTTTTTGATTTTTATATTTTTTTGATTTTTGTATTTTTTGTTTTATACCTTGCAAGTTTAGGCATAATTTTTTTTGAGATGGGAGTTATTCATGGGCTCCTGTAGAGGTTCTCCTTTGGGCATTGATAGCTGATATGCCCCTGAATTGTAACTTGCTATGATGACAAATGGTCCCAACCAATTGGGTTCAAATTTTCCATTTCCATTTGGATTTGGAACATTCTTCTAATTTTATTTTAGCACAAGCTCTCTGAACTGGAAGGTCTGACTCCTAATCTTCTTGTTATAACTTTACTTGAGACAGTTTTGGTAGACCTGAAAATGGTTTAAGGCATCCATGTGCCGCTCATCTAGTAGTTCCAACTCGTTTAACCTTGACACTCAATATTCTTCATCTGTGATGAGATTCTGCAATGATATTCTTAGGGACGGGAGTTCAATCTGAATGGGTAGAATGGATTCTAATCCATAGACTAGGGAGAAAGGGGTGGAACCTATTGGTGTGCAGATACTTGTTTGGTAGGCCTGTAAGGTAGGATTCAATTGGAGGTTCCAATCATGACCGACTTCATTGACCATCTTCTTGAGATTTTTTAAGATGGTTTTATTTGTAGCCTCAGCTTGGCTATTTCCTTAGGGATAGTATGGGGTGGAAAAGAAATGTTGGATATTAAACTTTTGGCATAGGTCAAGAACATCCCGGTTCTTGAAAGGTGTCCCATTATCTGAGATAATGGCTTGAGGGAAACTGTAGTGACATATTAGGTAGTTCAGGATGAACGTGGATATCTACTTTCCTGTTAAGTGGGTCATGGGGATGGCTTCTACCCACTTAGTGAAGTACTCTATGGCGTTGATGATGAAATTGTGTCCATTGGATGAAGTGGGGGTGATTTTTCTGATGAGATCGAGCCCCCATTGTGAAAAGGGCTAAGGTGTGACAATTGGGTGGATCTCTTGAGATGGTGCATGGATGAGATCCCCATGCTGCTGAAACTGCAGACACCATAAGATGTAGTCACGATATTCTCTTTCCATTGTAGGCCAATAGTACCCAGTCCTCAGTAGTTTCTTGGCCAAGGTCATACCACTCGAATGTGAACCACAAATGTTGTTGCGCACCTTGATTAAGGCGGTCAAATTTTCCTCAACGTTTAGCCATCATAAAAGGGTTCCTTCAATTCTCCTACGGTATAGGGTATCTCCTAGGATGAAAAAATGAGATGCTTTCTTGACAAAGGCTCTTTTGAGGTTTGGGGTTATGTCAATAGGGATGATTCCTATTCTCAGGTAAGTGTATATATCATGATACCAGGGATCACCAGAACCAATGATTTCACACACAAATTTGGACTCTAGTACCTCAAATTCTGGTATGAGAAGCTGCTCTATGAGGAATTCTTGCTTTGAGACGTTGCATTGGACATCTAGGAGTGAGCCGATTGTTGCCATAGTGTTCGCCACTATGCTATTTTCTCTTTGTAGCTACTCAAATTTTATATCAATGAAGAACTCTTTGAGGCCTTCCACCAATTTCTTATATGGAGTCAAATTTTCATGCTTTGTTTGATACTCGTTATTGACTTGGTTGATTATGAGTTGTGAATCTCCATAGACCCTAAGTTCCATTATCTGCCATTGCACTGCAATTCTCAACCCTATGAAAAGAGCCTCATATTCTGAAATGTTATTCATGCAAGGGAATGACAACTTGTATGATTTTGGTATACAATCCCCTTGTGGAGTGATGAAGAAGATCCCTACTCCTGATCCATGTTGCATGTAGGATCCATCAAAGTACATTTTCCAATGATTTTCCACACTTAGGTTGAAGATGGATTCATCGGGGAATTCTGAAATGAGCAGATTTTCTGCATATATCGGTGCTTCTGCTAGTTGATCTGTAATTTCTTGTCCTTTAATGGCCTTGCATTCCACATACTTGATATCATGCTCTGTCAGAATCATGACCCATTTAGCCATCCACCTAGTAAGCATTGCTTTAGAAAGTAGGTATTTGAGGGGGTCTATCTTTGCGATGAGCTTTATCTGATGTGATAGCATGCAATTTCTAAACTTTTGTGTGGCAAACATTATGAATAAACAAGCTTTCTCAATGGGTGTGTAATTTAGCTCATGCCCCACCATAGTTTTGCTGATGTAATATATAGCTCTCTCTTTCCCATTTTCATCATGATATGCTAAGAGGGTGCCAAGAGTTGTTGTTGTTGCTGATATGTATAAGATCAAGGGTTTTCCTAGAATTGGTGGCATGAGGACTGGTGGTGTGAGTAAGTGCTCCTTGATCTTTTTGAAGGCACGATCGCATTTCTTGTCCCATTTGTATGCTACCCCCTTGTGGAGTAGATGAGAATATGGGATAGCCTTGTCTACTAGTTGTGTTATAAATCAATGGATTGATTGGAGCCTTCCCTATAAACCCCTTAACCGTTTTAATGTTTATGGTGTCTCCATTTCAAGAATTTCCTTGACCTTGGTGAGATCCACCTTGATTCCTCTCATAGATACAATATACTTGAGTTTTCTTGACTGCACCCCAAAGACACACTTCTTTGGATTTAGTTAGACCCTTGTACTTTTCTAACCTATCAAAGATGGAGCTCAATGCTCCTATATTATCTTGATGTTTCTTTGACTTGGCCAATATTTCATCCACATAATCTTCCACAGTTTTGTGAATCATATCATGAAAGATTAGTGTCATGGACCTCTGATAGGTAGCTCCCACATTTTTCAACCCGAATGGCATCATATTCTAGTAATATGTCCCCCATGGAAAAGTGAAGGCCATTTTGTGTTGGTCCTCTTTGGCTATCATGATTTGGTTATACCTTGAGAATCCATCCATTAATGATAGCATCTCATGTCATGTCATCATATCTACAATCATATCAATGTTTGGCAGTGGGAAGTCATCCTTGGGACATGCTTTGTTGAGATCTCTAAAGTCTGTGCAAATGCAAATGCCCCCAGTGGGTTTTGAAATAGGTACAAGGTTTGAGACCCATTCTGGATAATCAATCAACCATATGAACCCTGAATCTAGGAGCTTCTATAATACCATTTTGACCAACAATGCTATTTGGGGATGCATCTTTCTTAAATTTTGTCTCACTGAATTTGCTTCAAGATATATAGCTAGATGGTGCACCACAACCTTTGGAACAATGCTAGGCATGTCTACATATTTCCACACAAAGTTTATCTTTCTTTCTTTTTGGAACATAACTAGAAGTTCCTATTCTTCTGTGAGAAGTGACTCTACATAGAATATTATGTGTGGCATTTCCTCTATTCCTAGGTTGATAGGATTGCACTTTTCGGCCAAGACCGTCAACTTCTCCTGATGTATGGCACTAAGGGGAAAATTGAATCCTCCATCATCCGATGCCTCATATAGGTTTTCATCATTGGATGTGTCCTTTATTTTTACTATTTTTGGGTCAGAGAGTGCCACAGTGTGGTTTTCACTCAAAGACCTAGAGATTATTCTCATATTTTCACTTTTGTGACTGAAGGATTCAATTGTTTCCCCATAGTAAGCATGTGTGTCTAGCAGGATGTCGAACCCAGCCTTGTGATCTCCATTTGGTATAGTGTATAACAATCCAATGAATTCTGAGAGCACCTCATCATTTTTGAATGTTTCCAAAATTGGTGGTCCTCATTGGTTGTAATCGATGAGTTGGGGATAGACTAGGTTTATTTCATGGGCATGATTGGTTGAATCAAAAGATAGGGTAATAATCATTAGGAGGGAGGAATCTTCGAATAGCATAGGCAAGTCAGTTATAGGATCCTCATCACTACTACACACATCAGTTATGTCAAAGATGAAGTTATCTATGACTCAACCTGTGGATACTGGTAACCGAAGGGTGGATGCTGATATCTAAGGGGGAGTTTTGACCTTCTTAATTGGGGCCGCTTTGCCAAGTATGGTCACCTTCAGAGGGGTACATCTGAGGCCAAGATTTCTCATACGCTTCTCTGGAATGAGAGGTACTAAGAGACTATTATCATTTTGACCAAGTTTCTTATTCTTATTGTAACCCATACCGAGCATCATTTGTAATCCTTTGCTGCTCTTGTCCATTAGAATATTAGGCATGAGCCTTTCATCTTGGTATAGGAGATTGGATATGTCTTTTTCATCTACTTTTCTTAACTTAGATCCCCCCAAAATTTGAATCTAGAGGGGTCTACTTTGAAGGTTTGGGATGATGTTTCAACTAGTTGGGGTTGCCCATGAGAACTAGGAGATTGAGGTAACTCTCCTATGATGAAAGAACTTTTCTTCATTTTATAATCCCCACACCTATTATCTTGGATTATGACTTTAATTTTAGAGATATCAGGAATGTCAGGTGTCTTTGTCTTAGAAGTGGAGGCTAATGTAGCTGGGTCTACATACAAAGTTGAAGGGCCTTCTTCGTTCTTTAGAACTTGGGGGATTTTGTAATATTTTTCTTCTAGGTTCTTGCAGTAATAGAACTGATAGGTTGTCGTTAGATCCCATTACTTTAGAAGATAAAATTCAATATGTCGACCGGGTAGTGTTCAAGGCAGTTTGCAACAGAAGAAGACTTGACTATCTCTCTTAGATTTTCTAACATTTTAAAGCAGCTAATGTTAATTCTAACCTAAGGTCATCTAACTATTAAGCTGTAAAGCAGTTTATCCTAAAGAAAGCTAGAAAGATTTAAACTAAAAAGCATAGGAAAACTAACTTAGAAAGTATGATAACTAAATTATAAAGTACAAAAACAATTAAATTAAAAAGCTGGTAAACTACAAAAGTAGAAAAAATTGTAAACAATCCATGAAACATCTTTTTTAACAGTAAATATTCTAATAGTTAACAACAAGAAACTACAGAAGTGAAAGACAACAAGTACTTCAGAACTTTAGGCATAACAATGAAAAACTCAATAATCCCTACAGAATGAATGTTCATGCAGTAAAAGTAACTTAAAGAAAAGTACTTATCTATTTAAAATATCTTCCCTCGAGTGGCCAGCTCATGGCTATTATGTTCTTAGGTCACATACACAACTAATTTGAAAGTTCTTCCATTAAGTATAATTTTCATCCATAACTCACAACTCAGAAGTTTTACATAATAATCTCTTTATTCAAAACTCAAAAAATAAGTTGATAGAATAACATTTCTATTTCGCATGTTATTTTTTCTTCTGGAGATTACATCTTTTATAGAAAAATTCTAACTAAATCCTATATTTCAGATGGTACAAATGACCATTGAAAAAGTCTATAATAGATTTATGAATTACTTTTATGTATTTAAAACCCATTACATAAGTATTAAAGAGGCTCAAGTTGAGCCATGAAGTTTTTGACTTAAAAACATAACATAAATTAAAACTAAAAAGTAACTATATCATCGGTCCATCATCCTAAAGTTTTGGAGCATGTTTCTAGCACACACCTTCAACCTGTTCTAGAGCACATGCTGGCTGAATGCTTCTAACTGCAACTTGATGACTGATTATTATCCTACAAAATACTTAAAACAACCCATTAAACATGTATTGGAAAAATACTTCAATAAATCATAAATAAAATTTGTACAATTTCTCTTTAAAAGACAAGCAATTATTTCTCCTAAAGTTTAATTAATTGGCAGAGGATAGGAATTTTTCATATATGGAATAGGCCTTTGTCATGTTATTATGATGAGGTTATTTTTACCTCATCATTTTCTCCCCTTCCTAATTCCTGGTAGGTCATCTTTCCCCTTGATTATAGCCCTGTCCTCTGTTCTATTCTTCATATTTGGAACTAATATCATACAGATCCCTTGTTTCATCAAAATTTATAGGTGCAAGGTGGAAGCCTCTATGAAAAACAACTCCCCCTGGCCATTCACTAAAGATATTATCATCTTGATATGTATTAACATTGAAATTAGGAGTTGGAAAGAGTAATAAGGGAGGTCTATACCTCATCCCTATCCACTTTATTCTGAGATATTTCAAGATTTTAGCCAAGTCATCTACTCTTTTGAAGGACCATCTAATGCTAAGAGGGGAAATCACCTCTCTTTTCTTTAGATATACAGGTAATGGAGTGTATCTCTCTTCACATGCGTGCCAGACTTTACCAATCAATTTATGCCCTTGATCCATGAAATGATTATAACAGAGTTGAAGGCTTTCATTATATCTTTCTTTCATTTTCTCATCCAATAGAAGAGCTAAAAAGGTTTTCTTAAAAGCTGCGGGTCTACTATTTGGGGATCTCATTTGAAGACCCACAATTTTCTTTGCTTGAGCATATTCCTTGTTGCGCTCTTGCCAATGCATCTAATTCCACATGGTGGACAACAAAGACCTCAGTTGCACTTCTCCAACAAAAAGGTTAATGAAGAAATTAGTATGTACTTTTTCTAATAAGAGATCATGAACAAAGAATTCACAAAGCATATCCTAATCTTCAGGAGTTGATTCTGCAAATAATTTAACAAATTCTTGATCATTAGGTTCATAAGGCTGATCATTATAAATTCTTAGTATTTTCCGTCTTAACCATTGTTCATTTAAAAAAATTGAATACAATCTTGATGGTCTTCTACAAAATAAAAGAAATTTTGCTATTTGACATGCATCCTGCTTCCCCCTATAGGCTTTATGAAATGATTCTTTTAACAATACCATTTCCGTTTTCAATCTATAATTCTCAATCTTTTCATTTCTTAGGAAATAGCATCATTCCATCCATTTCATTAACAATGGAGGAATCTGAACTTGGAACCACTTAGTTACCATTGGTTCGGTTTGAACTTCTTTTGATTCCACCATTGGTTTATTTGTGCTTTCCTGCAAATCTTGTTCTAATTCCACAATCCTACTAAGAGAAGCATTCAATTCTTCCTTTTGTATTTTCTTTTCTTCTTCAAAAAATGAAAACATAAGCATAAAATTCTCTTTTAAACTTTGAATTTCTTTATCTAGATCAACACTGTGTATCTTGTTTTCTTGATTACAATTCTGGATTTGTGTTTGCAATTCATTAATGAATGTGTCTTTTTCTTGTATCTGTAGTTTCAAATCCTGTATTTCCTTATCTATTTTTCTTATCATAGCTATGTGTACTATTATTTCTTCTTGTTGTAGTTCCATATGTTCCTTATTTTTGTGCAACTGACTTCTTAGCTCATCAATTTCTAATCTTAACTTTTCCAACTCTGCATTAGTATTTTCACTTTCAACCATTTCAACAACTCTATTTACAATAGGGGAAAAAATTCCTAAAGCACTATCTTCAACTTCCATGGAAGTTGGAGATGGTACCTTTTCCGTTTCCTGAATTTCCTTATCAAGGGCTTCTTCTTCAAACACTAGGTGGGAATGCATTTCTTCTATAGAGGTTTCTTTTTATGGGGACTGATGAATCTGTTCACCTGTTTCTAAGGGATTTTGCTACTTTTTGGATTTTGATCCACTATCTATACTCTATACTGGGGTTTACGTAGACTCAGAGGATAACCTTTTGCTTCTCCTCAAAGTCCTCAAATGAGGAGCATTCTAATAAGTAAAAATTGTTCTTCTTTTCCTCTTCCTAATGGGATTACTATCTATGTTTGGATATATAATCTCAACATCTACTGGCTGGTCTAGGGTTTTAAATTCCTCATTTTTAGATTCTAGCACTTCCACACTAGGGGTTGTGGAAATTTGGGCTTTAGGAGCTTGAGAGGCCTCAAGGGAAGTTGGTCTGGATGGTGAAGAAACTTGTTTAGAAGATTCCCCTGGTTTTGATTTTCTTTTAGGTGTAGGCTTTTCAAACTTCCACAAAAAATTCTCCCACTTGCTCTCAGGTTTCTTACAAAAATGATATTTGCAAATTAACTGAATTAACCCATGGTGCTTTAATGGCCCTGAACCAATCTTATATCTTTCTATGGAGGAATTAACAGAATCACTAAAAAATTGAGGCAAATTAGCCCTAAGGGTAGGATTTTCTTTCCCATGTTGTAAAAGTATTAACATGCGAAATGCAGGTCCTACCATAGTAGTGAGTTGGCCTTCACAGGTGAAATATTTGATAATTCATGCAACTGCAGTTCCCTAGGGTTCTAATATGGAAGTTCATTGAAACCCTTTATTTTGTCCTCTAGTATTGATGACTATCATGGGCTGAGGGTCCCCCTTTCTAAGGAATAATTTTGATAATTTTTTATATGTAATTTGAGTTGTTTAAGATATTTTAATGCCAAAATTATCCAACCCTGAGAGACGAGAGATAATTTTTGGACTCACCTTAAAGCGCTTTCCATGAAGTGTCACCTGATCATTGGAGTAATTCTCTACAAATGCATTCACCAGCTTTTCGTTATATCCCTCAAACTTTTTGATAAAATCCAACCAACCCACTTCCTCAAACAAACTGGAAATATTGCTTAACCCCAGTAATTTTTTTATAGAAGTCGGCTCAGATTTCTTCTATGTACCCACCATTTTCTATTTCTTATCTATTACCCTACTGAAAATTCAACAGTGCAAGAGCTTGTGCATAGTTATTTTTGAAAATATAATCAAACTATGATTATTTAACTTGTCTTTACTCGGAGCTTATTGTGTAATAATGCCAATTTGCATGGAGGGCCGTGAAAAGAGTGTTGTACTTAGCAATTAATCACTAAGTGGCTCAAGTTACTAAATTAGGAAGGGAAACTCGTGCCAATTAATTACACCTTATTAAAAAATAACTAATTATTTAAAGAAAAATTTTGTACTTACTTACATTCTATGATCGTTTGAAGATCTCATACCTTTACCGATTTGACAGGATGATGAAATGGTATTGGCTGAGGTGATAGCTAGTTATTATGACATGAGTGAGGAAGCTTGCAAATGATGAAGTCATTAATGAAGATAGGTTTTCATGGCAGTTTTTATTTATAATGGCAAAAAAAACTTAAAAAAAAAGAGAAGGCGTTTTGTACCAATGTATGATAATCAAAGCATTGAAGAAAATTGAAATTTTATGGAAAGAGGTGGCAGAATGAAAAATGGATAAGTTCCAGAGCACGCAAAGGAGTACGCACTCAAAACTAGCAAGTAAGTTCTGGAGCACACAAAAGGCATGCATTCAAAACAACGAAGGTGGATAAGTTTTAGAGCATCGCCAAAAGATGTAGCTGAAACAATGACCAAATGAAAGTTCTAGAGCATCATTGAAAGATGTAGTTGGAGCAACAACCGAGTGAAGGTTCTAGAGCATTGTCAAAAGATGTAGTCAGAACAAAAATTGAATGAAGGTTCTAGAGCATCATCAAAAGATGTAGTCAGAACAACAACTGAATGAAGGCTCTAGAGCATCGTCGAAAGATGCATTTAGAACAACAATTGAATGAAGGTTCTAGAGCATCATCGAAAGATGTAGTCAGAAAAAAGAAAGATGGCCGAAACGAATGAACTCAAACTTCAAGAGATTTATATCATTTTGCAGGAACGTCCTTCTAACATGATGGGCTGAGGTGCAATTTTTAGAGCATCGGGCATTTAGATCATCAAATTCTGGAGCACTGGGCATCTGGACCAACAAGTTCCAGAGCATTGTCGAAAGATGCTCCAGAAGTTGTTATTTCCTTAATGAGGAGTCCTGCAAAATGAAAACACATGTAGTTAAGTCCAAAAATAAGAATTAATAAAAAATGCTTTGAAAGTAAATTGGTACACATGTCTTTTTATTACAACTTTTCATGATTTTTTTTTTACATAATTTATTTATTGGGTCAAATGGACTCTGCCTTGTCAGAGTCAATGCATTGGTTCTCTCCCTACATTTCTACCAATTTTGTAAATTCTTCTTTGTTAACAGGCTTATGGTAGATACGTAGGTGATGTCCGTTGACTAAGAGAGTTCGTTTATCACCATTAATGGGTTTTAGCTGAACTGTGCCATTTGAGAAGACTTTAGAAATTTCATATGGCCCCAGCCAATGAGTCCTGAGTTTTCCTTTATGGTCTTTATATATTCTTGAATCGAATAGCAAGGCCCAGTCACCATTATGGAACTCTCTTTCTTTAATATGTTTTCCATGCCAAACTTTCCGTTGATGTTGAACCAGTTCAGTTTGATGGAAAACATCTAGAAGAAGCTCATCCAACCCACTTAATTGTAAAAATTGTTTTATTTGAGCTCGTTTCAAATCTAGACCCAACTTCATAGCTGTTCATAGGGTTTGGAGTTCAAAATCAATGGGGATAAGAGGTTTCTTCCCAAAAATGAGCTCATAGGGGCTGAATCTAGTTGTGGATTTCCATGTTGTGTTGTATGCCCAAACGGCTTCAGGTAATTTCCTGGTCCAATCTCTTCTTGCTGAAGAAACCATTTTTGTCAATATGTTTTCTAACTCCCTATTAGTCACCTCTACTTGACTGTTTGCTTGAGGGTGATAAGGGGATGACTTCTTATGACTCACTTGAAAATGGTTTGTAAATGCCAGGAGAACTTTGGACATGAATTGGGGTCCCTGATCTATAACGATGGTTTGAGGGGCTCCAAATCTAAGAAAGATTTTATTGTAGAGAAAGTCAACAACTTGCTCTTCTCTAGCAACTCGTAAAGCTTGAACTTCTGCCCATTTCGTCAGATAATCGGTGCAAAGTAATATGTATTATTTCCCTTGAGAGGAAGGATCTATGGGGCTGATAAAATCTAACCCCCATTTTTTGAATGGTTCAAGGGCTACCTGAGGCTGCAAAGGAATTTTTTTAGAAGCAGTTAATCTTCCCACCCTTTGACATTCATCACAATGATGAACATAGTTTTTAACATCTTTATGCATGGAAGGCCAATAATATCTAGCGCCTAAAATTTTATGAGTTCTTTTTTCAGAGTAATGGCCCCCAAAAGGATCATCATGACAGCCCTCAAGATACTATAAGTTTCATCAGGCTTGACACATCTTCTCAAAACCATATCAGGTCCACAACGAAATAAAATCCCATTAATCCATTTAAATGGTGCACTCTCTCGAATAAGTCACTTCCTTTGTTTTGATGTAAACCCATGGGGTACTTCAGAGGAAGCTAAATAGTTGGCAATATTAGTGAACCATGGGGTCTTTATAGAGATGGAAAACATATTTTCATCTGGAAACAAAAAGTATTGTCACATTGAACTCCTGATGGAGTAGTAACCATCTCATTATTTGACCATTAAATATAGGTTTATTCATTAAATATTTTATAGTTGAATGATCTGTATAGATTGTAACTTTATATCTTGTAATATAATGGCATAAATTTTTAATGCAATGAACCACAACCAAGAATTCTTTTTCTATCATCGTGTAGTTCCTCTCAACAAATGTCAAGTTTTTACTAATGAAATATATGGCATATTTACCCCCATCCTCATCTTCTTGCCCCAATACTACACCAATTGTGTCATCCAAAGCATCGACATAAATGTGGAAGGGAAGACTCCAATTTGGTCCACGCAATATAGGAGTATAGACAAGCTTCTCCTTTATCATTTCAAATGATTGTTGACACTCAGATGTCCAATTAAACTCCACATATTTTTGGAGAAGAGAAAACATAGGGCCTGATATCTTACTAAAGCTTTCTATGAACCTTCTATAGTATCCAACATGCCCAAGAAAACTTTGAACATCTATTTGCATTTGAGGAACAGTCAGTTGTTGAATGCCTTCAATTTCCTTGGGTTCAACCTTTATTCCCTCAGAGGAAATATGATGACCTAAGACTATTCCTTGTTCCACCAATATTACACACTTCTCGTGGCTAAGGGACAGTTGATTATCCTCACAAACTTCTAAAATCCTGTCCAAGTTTTGAAGGGCTTCATCATAGGTTGACCCATATACTGTAAAATCATGCATATAGACCTCTACATAGTCATTGACAAGTGCAAAGGGAAGAACTTAGTATGAAAATGTGCCCCATGGACAAGTAAATGTTGTCCTATCTTGGTCTTCTGGTGCTACTTGAATTTGGTTGTAACCACTAAATCCATCTAAAAAGGAGAAATATTTCCTCCCAGCCAAGTTGTCCAGAACCTGGTCAACAAATGGTAAGGGAAAATAATATTGAAAAGTGGCTTTATTGAGTTCTCTATAATCTACAAAAATTCTCCACTTCCTATTTTTCTTTGGTACGACAACCATAGGTGACACCCACTTACTATCGAAGATAGGATAAATAAATCTTGCACGGAGAAGTTTCTCAATTTCAATTTTGACAAGATCCTTTAATGCAGGATTGAGTCTCCTCTGTGGCTAACATACAGGTCTTATATTAGGATTAGTGTAAATGTGATGTGTAAAAACACTTGGGTGGATTCCTCTCATGTTTGTATAGTCCCAAGCAAAAGATTTAGACCTTTTTACCAAGACATTAAATAATTTATCCTCTTGTATTTTAGTCAGCCAACTATTGACGTTCAAGGTTTTTCCTAGCAACAACATAATTTTGTTCCTATATGGGCCGAAGTGATAGTATGTATCAGTTGTAACAAGATGTTGAGAGGACAACTATGAGGTATAAGTCGGTGAAATATCATACTATCCTCAAAGAAATGAATCATTCTGGGAAACATATTAGCCAAGGGACAAGGCATTCCCATGGTAGCATAATTCTATTCCATCCCACTTATATCAATTGGTTGTCCAAAAATTTCTGGTGCATCCACCATTTCCTTTTCACTTGAGTCTATAGCAAGGTGTGCTACATCATTTACTAACTCATCCTCTAATTCCTCTCTATGTTGTTTAATTACTACCATGACCAACAAGGCCAAACTTTCTTGACCATTAGATTCCTCTGGTTCATCAACGCAGACTTTATTATGTTCAGTGGGTTTAGCAGGAGGATATAAGAATAAATGTTTACTATCTGGACCATGAGAAATGGTCACTCCTCCTTCTCTGTAGTCAATTTTAGCCATGACAGTAGCCAACCATGGCTTCTCGAGAATTATTGGATAGCTATCTTTGGGCGTAAGCGCTTAGATTATCTGGAAGTCAACTAGATATTCCCATCCATAAACTTTGACAAGAATGTTTTTAATAATGCCCTTAGGAATGGCTATAGATTGATTTTCCATCTGTAAGACTATAGTTGTGGGACATAAATAATTAAGACTTATTTTTTCTATCACATCCATAATCATCACGTTAATAGCTACTCCTAAATCCACTAATGCATTAGGTATTGCTACCTCATTAATTGTGACAGTTATCAGTGGACTCATAGGATCATCATATTTTGGATCGATAGTCTTTCCAGACAAAAAGTTAGCTAAATAGCCATCAATGTGCACAATATTTATTTTCTTTGCTTTCCTTCCTAGAGTTTTAATGCACAATTGTTTGATCAATTGATTCAACTCAAGAATTTCCTTTATTTCTTGTAGCAAAGGAACCTCTATTTGCAGTTGTTTGATTTCCTAAATTAATGTAGTTTCAGAGGTCAAAGACATATCCAGAGTATCTTTTGGAGTTGTCAATTTCAGATGCTCTAGAAATGGTGCTTGAGTTTTCTCTTTGGAGGGGTATCCTTGCTAAGTTTAGTCAGAGATTGACCTTCCTCCTCCCGAGGTAAGTCAAAAACTCCTATTGCTGAAGAAGGCACAATATTATTTGCAGGAGCAGTGTGATTGGGCAGAGTATCCTTCTCAGGATTTTTAGGAATAGGGTCATCCACAATTTCTTCGATGGTGGGAAATTGAAGTGTTCTACTAGAGCGTAACTGAACACTTCCACAATGAATTGCATTAAGTCTAGTAAAATTATCTTGTTCAGTAGTATATACCGAAGTATTCTGTCGATTGTTCTTAGGATTGGGAAGTGGTTGCACCAGGAGCTAAGGTTGATTTATCTTCTCATTCTGAGGAGGATTCTGAGGTGGTGGTAGAAAATTCTGTTGTTGATTCCTCTAAGGACTAGTATAAAATTGATTATGTCCTTGATTCTATTGGGGAGCAGTATGTTGTGGGTACCATTGTGGTTGAGATTGGTTTGGCCACTATTGAGTTCCCCATGATTGATTTTCCCATTCAGGGGGTCCCCAATAAGGAGTTCCCTAATAAGGTTGTGGAGGTGGGGGTTGATTCCAAGATGGAGTCCATTGAGTATTAGCCTAGTTGTTTTGTGGTCTCCATGCAGGATTGGAATTCTGCCCAGAAGAGAAGTTACCTCCTTAGCATTGGTTCAACACATTTATTTCTTCTTTAGCCTGAGTAGTTTTTTTCTTAGTATTCTTGAGATCAGTAAGAAGCTCACACTGGTTGGTAGGATTATTTTTCTCATAGAGTTGACAAACATTGATCTTTTCTAAAGGACACTCATGTAAAAGATGTTTGTTTTGACACCTAAAACAATAGATTGACAAATTTTTAGGGTTACATGTCTTTTCTTGTATGTCATCCAATGTAGTGTTCAATTGAACAAGTATGTCCGTTTTGAGATTTTCTATTTCTTCTTGGAGCTTTCCTATTTCGTTATTCCCTCTAAAAAGATTATTTTTACAGATTCCTCCTTGAGTATGTGAGAAATTCTGACACAAATCACAAATGTCTTCAAGGGCTAACTGAGACATGTCACCTTTTCCCATCAAATCAAGACTTCTTCTTGCATCCTCATTGAGTCCTTTAAGAAATATAGTCTTGAGAATCTCAACACTAATAGTCGTTTCTCCACATCATTTAGATAAGAAAAGAAACCTATCTAGATAGTCCTCTAGACTCTCATCCTCATTTTTCCTAAGTTTAAACAACTCCTTACGATCACTCACCCTACAATAACTCTGATATTTTTGCAAGAAAACATTCTCCATTTCCTCCCAAGATGTAATACTCCCAACACCTAGTCCCATAAACCAACGCATGGTCGTATCCTTTAAAGTAGAAGGAAACAACTTTAGTTTTTGGTTATCATTTTTGTACTTGTAGGTTTGACAAAGGACTTTGAATTCAAAAATAAATTGGTCTAGATCTTCAGAGGACAAGCCGCGGAAGGTTGGAAGGAAAGCTGGAGAAATGTTTTTCATCGTAGTATTATCATCTGCATCCAGAGTAATAGGATAAGTGAACATTCAAGGTGGTGGGGGGTCATTATTATTACGGTTGGCATCATTCTGGTTAGCTTCAGCCCTACAATCACCCATGATGTTCAGAGGAATGCATTCCTCAAGAATAATTTCCTCAACCATAGGTTGTGCTACTAGATGATCTTCAGGAAAATAGTGGAAAGCCTCTGGTGGATTAGGCTCAAGTAGTTCTTCAACATAGTGGTCTTCTGAGCCTTGGGCCTCCCTATGTATGATTGGAATGTATTTTGGGGGGGTCTTTGGTATAAATCATCCGTGAGGGCCTCTTTTCCTGACCATGTAGAAAAGGAAGCCAAAGATGGTATTTTTTGCCTAAAAGAGATATTCGAGGCGTCTTCTATTAACACTTAAGCAAGAAAGCTAGAGTCCTCGACAACGATGCCAAAAAGTGATAGGATTTCGTTAGGTCGCATTACTTTAGAAGATAAAATTCAATATGTCAACTAGGTAGTGTTCAAGGCATTTTGCAATAGAAGAAGACTTGACTATCTCCCTTAGATTTTTTAACTTTTTAAAGCAGCTAATGTTAATTCTAACCTAAGGTCGTCTAACTATTAAGCTGTAAAGAATTTTATCTTAAAGAAAGATGGAAATATTTAAAATAAAAAGAATAGGAAAACTAACTTAGAAAGCATGATAACTAAATTAGAAAGTACATAAATGATTAAATTAAAAAGATGGTAAACT
Source organism: Sequoia sempervirens (assembly GCA_007258455.2). Lineage (NCBI taxonomy): Eukaryota > Viridiplantae > Streptophyta > Pinopsida > Cupressales > Cupressaceae > Sequoia > Sequoia sempervirens. The sequence continues at coordinate 25,051 of VDFB02387135.1, forward strand.
ATGAAAGTAGAAAAACTTATAAAAAATCTATGAAACATCTTCTTTAACAATAAAGATTCTAATAGTTAACAACAAGAAACTACAGAAGTGAAAGACAACAAGTGCTTCAGAAATTTAGACATAACAATGACAAACTCAATAATCCCTACAAAATGACTATTCATGTAGTAAAAGTAACATAAAGAAAAGTACTTATCAATTTAAGCTATCTTCCCTCGAGTGGCCAGCTCACGGGTTATTATGTTCTCAGGTCACATACACAACTAATTCGAAAGTTCTTCCATTAAGTATAATTTTCATCCATAACTCACAACTCAAAAGTTTTACATAATAATATATTTATTCATAAACTCAGAAAACAAGTTGATAGCATAAAATTTCTATTTCACGCGTTATCTTTTGGTTCTGGAGATTACATCTTTTATAGAAAACTTCTAACTAAATCCTATATTTTAGATGGTACAAATAACCATTGAAAAAGTCTATAATAGATTTACGAACTACTTTTATGTCTTTAAAAACCATTACATAAGTATTAAAGAGGCTCAAGTCGAGCCATGAAGTTTTTGACTTAAAAACATAACAGGAATTAAAACTGAAAAGCAACTTTATCATCGGTCCATCATCCTAAATTTCTGGAGCATGTTTCCAATGCACGCCTTCAACTTGTTTTGGAGCACATGCTGGCTGAATGCTTCTAACTACAACTTGATGACCAATTATTATCCTACAAAATACTTAAAACAACCCATTAAACCTGTATTGGAAAAATACTTCAATAAATCATAAGAAATAAAGTTTGTACAATTTTTTTTAAAAGGCAATCAATTATTTCTCCTAAAGTTTAATTAATTGGTAGAGGATAGGAATTTTGCATTTATGGAATAGGCCTTTATCATGTTATTATGATAAGGTTATTTTTACCTCATCAAGAATGGCTCAGGATCCCCATGGATGGTGTTTTCTTGGCCTTGATACACAAGCTTGATGCATTGGTGAAAAGTGGATGCCACAACTTGCATCCCATGAATCCATAGGCATCCCAAGAGGATATTATATGGTAATTCAAGGTCAAGAACCTGGCATGTAGTTTTCATAATGGTTGGCCCTACTTGAATAGGGAGTTGGATAGTGCCCTGAGACACTCTTTCCTGATCATCGTATACTCTGATGGTTATGCCTTTCCCTTTTTCAATAGCATCTTTGAAGAACCCTAGACTTTTTATTAGCTTAAGGGTGAAAATGTTTAGACCTACACCTCTGTCCACCAGGAATCTTTTGATCTTGTTCTTATGGATGAATACTTTGAGGTGGAGTGTGTGTTTATGAGATGGTTGGGTTGGAAGATCTTGATTGGAGAATGTCAAGAGATGAGGTGAGGTGATGTGTCCGACCATAGATTGAAATTGATTCGTGTCAAGATCAGTGGGGATGGTGGATGAAGCCAACACTTCCTCTAGGATTTTTCTATGAGCGGGTGATATCTTCAACAACTCCATGATGGAGATTTGAGTAGGGATTCTTTTTAATTGGTCCAAGAGGTTATAGCCATTGGGAATAGACTTTGGATTAGAGGCTGGTGCTCTGGATGGCTAGGATGGTCTAGCAATGGTAACTTTTCCGCCACATGTGGTGACTCCACAATTAGCTTGGGCTCCCTTGATGTTAATAACAAAGACCACTTTATCAAAGGATGCTACAACATGATCATAAACATGGTTGAAATTACCATACTTAGTATTTCCTTTATTGTTTAATTTGTTATGATCTGACATCGAATTCATGTATATTTTTAGGTCCTAATTTCTAGCTGGTGTTAGGGTTAGAGATGGTAGATATCTAACAATTAAATGCAGCTTTAAATAATAAACAGAGAAACTAAAACATACACATAATAAATCATAACACAGAGGATTTAACGTGGTTCACCCAATCTGAGCTACATCCACCAAACCGCAGCCATCCAATACTTTTATTATCCAGTGCAAAACCTATTACAATCTTGCGAATAATCACATTTTTCATCATATTGTAACCCCCATCCCAACCCCTTTTAACAAGATTTTAGAAGCTTCCAGAATTAGGGTTTTACAAAGTCGGTTTTCTTTCTTTTTCGGATATTTTTCCTTTTTCGCTAACGACACGAAAAAAATGGCAAAAAATATTTTCTCAGGGGTTGCGCCCTCAAACCCCTGCTTTTCGGGGGCTGCCGCCCCCGCCCGGGGCCCGGCCCGGCCCTAGACCTCGGCGAGGACAGGGGGCCGAGGTGTACAGTATACCATGGTCTATATAGTATAGCATGATCAGTCGCCACATACCAACAATCTCCCACTTGGATACTGATCAGGCTCCACACCATCACAGCTGGTTGCTCAACATTTATGATCTTGTCATCAATGAGGTCTTGGATCAGATTTTTCAACCTCATGCAGCTGGTTGTTGTGTGCCCCTTGATTTTGTGAAAATCACAAAGGTGGTTTTCATTGTACCATGGTAGTTTCACTTTAGGTTCTTGATAGTTCTCATAGATGGGGATTTTGATGAGATTTTCATTTACCAACTTCTTCATGACTAATTCGATTGGTTCCTTGAGGGCTGTATACTTTCGCTTGGGGGATATTTGTTTCACAGGGGTGGTCCCCCTTGATTATTCAGATTGTTGACTTGATTATTGGGTGGTTGTTGTGATAATGCGTTAGCTTGTGTATTGTTTCAATTGTTGCCTTGTAGTTGTTGGTAGGTTTGCATGTTTTGTTTTGGAGCACTGATTACAACCTTAGCATCCACCACACCATCATTAGTGACATTTTTGTTTCTCCCCCATGTGTGAGGTTTCTCATTGTAACTAGTGGATGGGTGATTGTCTTGATTTTATTGATATGTGTGTGTCTCCCCTTGTGCAATAAGAGCTCTTTCGATGTTGAGCACCTTGGGGATCAATTATTCATAAGTGGTGATACATTGCATCTTTAGGTGGAATGCTAAGGTTTTCTCAAGATTGGAAATGATGGTGCAAACTTGTTTTTCTTCTGGCATGGTCCATTTTCTCCCGTTGGCCTTGGATCACCATCATTGCAAGAAGTGAATGATTTTCCCTTAGCTTGTTTAAGAGTAGATAGTTCCTCTAGATTGACATCCATACCTATATTGAATGCATAGTTCTGTAAGAATGCATCCACAATCTCTTGGAACTTCTTGATTCTAGGAGGAAGGAGAGAGAACCACTCCATGGCAGGACTAGCTAGACTTTGAGGGAATAGATGCATCAAATAGGTATTATCGTATGTGACCTCCATGCAATGTACCTGAAATTCCCTGATGTGTTCTTTAGGGTTTCCCAATCCACAATATTTGTGGAATTTGGGGATTTAAAACCCCTTTGAGAATGGTACCATTGCAAGGATCCTATCAAATGGATAGGGGCACAAGTTGCTTGGTGTTTCTATTATTTTCCCCAACTGAAGATCTAGTACTTGTTGCGAGAGCAACTCGATTTGTGTCGTCATGTAATTTTGCAGGTCAAGAGGTGGAGTGAACATGTTTTGAGGTGGTCGAGGTGTTTGAGTAATGGGTGGAGTGTTGGGTAGGTTGGTGGGAGTTTGCTGCAAGATCTGCTATATGATCAAGGTTTACTGATATGCCTGCATTTGTTGTTGTTCCAACAACACTTGTTATTGGCCTTGCTATTGTTGTTCCAACAATGCTTCTTGTTGGTCTTGTTGCTGCTATGCCACCAATGCTTATTGTTGGGCTAATAATTGTGCTATTTGTTGATGTGCTTAGTACTGTTATAGGGCTTGTTGATATGCTTGTTGTTGAGAAGCTTGGTATTGTGCTTGTGCTTGCACTTGTTGAGATTGATATTGGGCTTGCACTTGAGCTTGAGCCTGTTGGGAAGCTTGTGCAGCCTGGGTAGCCTGTGCAGCTTGTGCGGATTGTGCAGCTTGAGCTGCTTGCATAGCTTGGGCAACTTGGTTGACTTGCTATTGTTGCAACAAAGCTTGAGCTTGCACTTGGGAAACTTGTTGCGCTTGTTGTGCGGCTTGTTGTTCCTGCGCTTGTTGGGCCGCTTGCTATGCAACTTGCATGGTTAGTGCTTATTGATCTTGGAACTATTGAAGCACCTTTTGATAGGCCTATTGTGCTGCTTGAAAAGTGATGCTATATTAATTGGCCACGTTTGGTCTTGGTGGTGATGGTGGTGGATTTTGAATGGTGTTTGTTGTTGTGATGAGAGGTGTCATTGTAGCAATGATAGGGATTTTCATAGTGTATGGTGTTATTGATATGCTTGGTCCTTGAGAGACCACATTTATGGATGGTGTTGTGATTGCTTGTGTTACTTGGATGGTTGCCACCTGTTGTTGCAATATCGATGGCATGTTCAAAGGATTTGATGCATTGGTTTGATTTATTATTGGTGGGTTGTTTTGACTTTGTGGATTGATGGTTGGTAAAGGGGGTTTCCCTAAACCAAGGAGTGATGTGGATGCTTGTGGTAGAGGCTGAAGTGGTGGGAAAATGGGTGGTGTGTTTCCTTGAGGGAATGATGATGAGGAGGGATCAAAGATTCCCACTAGTCCAAATAGCCCACCTTCTCCTTGGGAAGTCATAGGGAGAGAGGTTTGTATGTTGAGAGGATATGTCGGTGTTGCGTGAAAAGAGGACGGGTCATTGGGGTCATGAAAGGTGAGTGGAATGTATGGGTGTAGTGGATTTTGAGGAACAGATTGGCCCAATATGGTGTTTGTGTCCAAGACTTGGTTGTTAACAAGGGGATGTGTTTGAAGAGCATGGAGCAATGAGCTTCCCTTGTTGACAATAGGTGGAGTTGGAGCAAGTGATGATGTGGGTTGCAGGATTTTTTGGATGATGCTTTGGAATGAAGGTGTGAGTGAGACCGGCGACATAATCCTGAGAGGTTTCTCCACAATAGTGCTTAGATCAAAATCAAAAGGGAGTTTAGCCCCTTCTTTTTCCAATTCAAGAATGTATTGCGAAGGATTGAGTCTTATCATGGCATTGACAATTTTGTGGCTTTCAGGATTTTGGACCATTTCAATAATTTCATCTTGAGTCATCCCTAAAGCATTATTGGTGATGTCTTCCATTTGGCCACCTTCTCCTTGAGGGTCTTGTGAAAATTGAGGAGGATTGGGTGGAGGATTTCTAGATCCAATGGGATTCATTTCAGGTGCGGTGTGACTCAAGTCACTAGAAGTTGATGTTTCTTTGTTGGCTTCCATTCTCTTCTTGTATTGAGATCTAGTTTGAACCATAAAATAAGGATCAATTTTCAAGAACATAGGAGGTGAACCTCTAATTCTTTGGATTGATCTATAATTTAGGTACAAAAAAGAAAGTCTAAGATAATGAGGATCAAAAGGATGGTGATGAGATAATGAGAGAGGGATGACTAGTGAATGTTTGAACTCTTGAGGAACCTTGAAGGAGATACTAAACTTTAGGAATTTTGGATTGATGTTTGATTTGATTTTGGGTCTTGATTTTGATTTATTTTGATTTGATTTTGATTGGATTTGGTTTGGATAATGAACTAATAAACTCTAAGAGGTTGGATATTGTCCTAGAGTAGATTTTTCCACAAGATGACAGTTTAACTAAGTGTGTAAAGAAGGATTCATCTACACACACCTAGTCAAACAAAGATGATTTTGATTTTGATTTCAAGAGGATTTTCCCAAAGTTTAGTATGAAGGATTTTTTTCAAGATTTCCAAGAGTTGTTTGTGAGATGAATTTTGATTTTGATGTTTGAAGGATGGATGAGAGTTTTTATTTTGATCCTAAGAGACTTAGAAGGAATTTCATTTACTAGACCTAGGTGTTGAAGAAAATGCTAATACTTCCTATGTGAGATACTCAAACCTTTGAAAAAGCCTTGGATTTTGACAATAGTAAAATGAAAACAAGTTGGGATTGTTCTTTGATGCCCATTTGTAAAAAATGTAGGTCAATATTTCTCTAAATTCGTAAAGCATAGACAAACATTTCTTGTGGGATTTTTGACTAAGACCTTTGGACTTTGGTTTTCAGATTTTAATCTTTCAAGAAATTATTTGAGAGAGCACATGTCCAGGGTTCAATTGTTTCTTAGCTTTGCTTAATGAGTTCCTTTTACCACAAACAATTTCTTGATTAGGTTTTCAAACTAAATGTCTAATGTCCCAATTTCTTCTCATCCCATAAAGTCCATTGTGTGGAAATCAAGGAAACTAAGGCAATAGTTAACTAATGTTGACTTTAGTGAGAGAAAATTGAGATATAAATTCAAATTCTTAGAAGCCTCTAAGGATAGAATCCCTAGGGAAAGCAATAGCACTTGGATCTTGTCAAAGGTATTTGCTTCCTCTAAAGAGTTTGAAATTTGGTGATGATTGAATGTTTTTTTTCCAATGTTTAAGATCCAAGCAAAGTGTTTTGATTCCAAGCAAATGCACAACGCTGTGGATATTCAAGAGGCAATATTTGTTGAATCCCCACTTGGATAAATCCAGTCGCGCTTATTCTTGGAAAATGATTAAAAGCTTGACCACATTGGCTCCCCTCCATGGCACTCACTTCTACGGGTCAGCCAAGTTTTAGCACCCATGAAACTCCCATGGCATACTTCTCATCTCTACCAAGAACCACAAAAATGTGGGGCGGATTCAAAATGACCATTCTTGCACCAACAAATAGATAAGGATTTGGGCTTCTAAACAAATTGGTTCTTAGCCAGGGTGATTGGGGACACGACACCTTACAAGCATCCAACAAGCCACTAAAGTCTTTAATCAATCCTACTAGGGGCGCTTATACTTTTTACAGTAGTACCCCATTTTGAAACACACTATATGAGTAAGGCCTACATACCATGAGGACTTGACGATTTAGTCTTATCCATTTATATACCAACCCGAGTGAAAAACTAGTTGGTGTCACCTTTGAATTGGTCTTAGGCAGGCCCCTCTAAGGGTAAACAAAAGCAAGCAAGCACATCCTTAGTTTGATCGATTCTTGTTTGCATGAAAAAGAAGAGAACATATGCGATATAATCCACTCACACTAGCAAGCTTTGTTCAATTTGAAGCATCCAAATTGAAGTGTGGAGGCAATCGCTTATACAACTTAATATCACCAAAATACTTTTGATTCTCAAGATCACTGTGAAGCACAAGAGAAGTGCATATGCCTTTTAAATGATATTACTTTGTATAAGAAATTACAAAGCACAAAAATCACATGTTCATTTTAACCTTCAAAGCAAGAATGAATTCTTTTTAATCATCAAGATTAAACTGTGAAGCTTTCTTGTTCAATTTTAAAACCTCAAAATTTTTTTTAGTAAGTTCCTAAGGTTCTTTTTAATCCCTTTGTTTTGTTCTTTTTAAGCCCAAATGAAAATTATTGAGTCCTAAAAAGATTGAAAGTGACAAAGTCCTTAGAAGTGGGATTATAATTTCTCCCCAAAGTGTTTAAAAACACTTGATACAATAGAATGAAGATGCTATAAGAAGTCTTGTTTTTGTTTCCTCCTTCCTTTTGAATCACTTCAACCTACAAAAATTGGTTAAAACTACAAAAACAGGGGCCAAAAACTAGTTAGAAGTCAAAGGTGATCAAAACTAAAAAGCACATGTTAAAATGAATTTGAAAACTACCTTCTACCCCATCCCAGTGGTGCAGTCTGCAAAGGCGGCGTAGTTTGAGATAGATTAGTGGTGCACTGGTGAGATCAGTGGCTTTTTTTGACAAAACAGTGAGCATGATTGCGACGCTATTTTGCAAAGCGACGTAGTTTGGAGTTTGAGTTGGCTAGACTGAGTGGAAAATGATTTAAGTAGCACAGTTTTTAGTTTGATAGCATTGCTAAATAGTGTCATTGGACTGATAGCGGCATTGTTTGACCTAGAAACAACACACTTTTTGACCCCTCCCTTTAGCACCAAAATGTGAATGGTGATCCTAGACCCGCAAAAACACAAACAACAAACACATTATTAGTTCAATATGCAAGTTAGAGACATCATTCCCTATAAGATTCATTTGAAATGAAAAGAGCAAGAAATAACATGAGGAACATAAATAAAAGCTATCAATTCTTATTCAATGCAAAAAAACTCTCAATCCCATGGGGGAATTGGTGCTATTTTGATGTGGAAAATAACCCTTTCCCAATTCCTAGTCAAGCTTGATGATGAACTTTGAAGATTGATGCTCCTCGATGAAATGATGAAAAATTATGAAAATGGATAACAATGGATGAACTTTGCTCAAAAAATTGAAGATAATGATGTTGCATAAAGTTGTGGATGAACTTGTGGATCCAAAATCAATAAGAGAGCCTTCTATTTATAGAATAGAATGATGGAAGAATAAACAAAATGGATGAATGTGGGATCAAACACCAACCAATAACATAATGCCACTTGTCAACATGTGAGTGGACAAAGGTGGAGCACATTTGGATGAATGTGCACATTAATGCTATTAGGTGGAAATTCAAAATTGGAGAAGTGACATGTTGGAGGGAGAGGAAAGATGAGTTAAATGCCACTTGGCTCAAGAAAAGGGATATGTAATAGGTCTTTAATGCCTTGTTGGATGGACAAGTCCTTTTTGGGGGGAGATTTCAAATTTGAGGAATATTCCATCCTTTGATGCCCTTTTGAATGAAAATAGGAGATTTATAAATTAATTAAATTGATTTTCATGAGAAAGTTGCAAAATCTAGAGGATTTGATGGATTAGTGTTAGCATTAATTAGGATTTGATTAATTTAAATGAAGATTAGCTTGATTTTACATTTTGATTTAGATTTTAGGATATAAATAAATCAAGATGAGAGGAATAATGATTTTTAGACTTAACTAAATAAAGTTGGATTTATTTAATTAAAAGGGGGAAGTGTTAGACTTAATCAAATAAATGCTAATTTATTTAATTGAAGGAGATGACTTTAGAGCTTAATTAAATAAAATGAATTATTTAATTAAGAGAGGGATATTAGGATTAATTAAACAAAATAATTTATTTAATTAATAAAGATGGCGATTTAATCAAATAAAATTGATTCATTTAATTAAAAGATGAAATGTGATGAATTTAATTAAATAAAGATTATTTAATTAAATGGTTAGTAAGGAGATGATTCAGGATGAACTGGTGTTAGTAAATCAGGATCAGGTGTATAGGATCAATCAGTATATTTTTTGTGTCTACAGATATATACAACAACATATCGTTTATGTGTACCTCTAGAATAGAATGCTTCATCTCGAAGAGCTTCCATACCGTGAAGCCGCCCATGCACTCTTTGAAGGTCTTTGCACCAGGACATGGAAAAAGCACTAAGCATTCACTAGCAATGGCCTGAATAATGCTAACTCTCACAATTTTTTGGGTGCTTAAAGTAGTGGGTTTGAGTGTTTCTATCAACATGTATAGTGCCTTTGGCAACCTGTTTATGCTGCCTCCAAATATCAACATGATCACTGACCTTAAAAGTGATTCCCTTGAACTCTATCATCTATTCATCCAATGGATTTGGCTGCAATGGAAACATCATTGACGTGAAGCATAATTCAAGGCACATTAGAAGATTCATAAATAAATAAAAATAGGAGCATGGAAGTGTGTTAGGTCTGTGACTGATATAGATGGAACACAACTGCTCTCCTAGTCCCCATGTCCATCTTTATTGCCATCTCCCCATCTCCATCTTTATTACCCTCTCCCACTTGCAAGCCAGTGCTCTCCCCGTCCCCATGCCCATCTTTATTACCCTCTCCCACTTGCAAGCCACTGGTCTCCCCGTCCCCATGCCCATCTTTATTACCCTCTCCCACTTGCAAGCCACTGCTCTCCCTATCCCCGTGTCCATCTTTACTACCCTCTCCCACTTGCAAGCGAATGCTCTCCCTATCCCCATGTCCATCTTTATTGCCATCTCCCCCTTGTGGGCCATCGATCTCCTCGTCCCCATGTCCATGTTTATTACCCTCTCCCACTTGCAAACCAGTGCTCTCCCCATCCCCATGTCCATCTCTATTACCCAGTTCCACATGTAGGCCAATGTTCTCCTTGTCCTGATGTCCATCTATGTTACCTTGTCCCACTTGGAGGCCAGTGCTCTCCTTGTCCCCATATCCATCTTTATTTCCCTACCCCACTTGCAGGTCGATGCTCTCCCCATCCACATGTACATCTCTATTAGCCTCTCCCATTTCAATTGCAACAACATGGCCAATTAGGTGAAGGCCAACACTCTGTTGTTCATCCTTCCCCTATAATAGCAGGAATTCAAATGTCACTTCAAATTTAGCTGCATGCAACCAATTCATTGAAATAATCAAAACAAACATTAAATAAAAGAATTGGAATTCATCATTTCTTCTAGTTTCTCCATATCAAGGCACCTTGACACTTTTGACCATATATGGTCCTTCTTCTTCTTCTTCTCAAAATTGTTAGACGACAGGTTGGGAGGAACAACATCATCTTTTTCTTCCATGGCCTCTGCTTTGTCTTCCAAATCAAGAGTATCCTGTTTGAGGGTAGGAGTCTATTGTTCATCATTGCCCTGTAATAGTAGGAGTTGAAATGTCACATCAAATTCAGATGCATGCAATGAATTCATTGAAATAATAAAAAAAAACATTAAATAGAAGATTTCAAAATCATCATTTCTTCTCATTTCTTCTTATGAGGGCGTGAGGAAACTTTAAACTGTATACGGTCCTTCTTCTTCTTCTTCTCAACATTGTTAGATTGTGGGTTGGGAGGAACAACATCATCTTGTTCTTCCATGGCCTTCGCTTTGTCTTCCAAATCAAGAGTATTCTATTCGAGGGAAGGAATCCATTGTTCATCATTGCCCTATAATAGCAGGAATTGAAACATCACATCAAATTCAGATGCATGCAACAAATTCATTGAAATAATCAAAAGAAAAATTAAATAGAAGATTTTGAAATCCCCGTTTCTTCTCATTTCTTCTTCTGAGGGCGTGAGGAAAATTTAAACCGTGTATGATCCTTCTTCTTCTTCTCAATGTTATAATGAAGGTTGGGAGGAATAACATCATCTTGTTCTTTTATGGTGTCTACTCCGTCTTCCAAATAAGGAGTATCTAGTTCAAGGATAGGACTCCATTGTTTATTGTTGCCCTGTAATAGCAAGATTTGAAATGTCACATCAAATTTAGATGCAAGCAACCAATTCATTGAAATAATAAAAAAAAACATTAAATAGAAGATTTGGAAATCATTGTTTGTTCTCGTTTCTTCTTGTGAGGGCCTGAGGAAACTTTAAACCATATAAGCTCCTTCTTCTTCTTCTTCTTCTTCTTCTTCTTCTCAACGTTATATGACAGGTTGCGAGGAACAACCTCATCTTGTTCTTCCATGGCCTCCACTTCGTCTTCCAACTCAATACTATCATGTTCAATGACAGGACTTCATTGTTCATCATTTCCCTGTAATAGCAGGAATTTAAATGTCACATCAAATTCAGATGCATGCAATGAATTCATTGAAATAATCAAAACAAACATCAAATAGAAGATATTGAAATCACTATTTGTACTTGTTTCTTCTTGTGAGGGCGTGAGAAAATTTTAAACCATACATGCTTCTTCTTCTTCTCAATGTTCTAGACAAGGGGTTGGGAGGAACAACATCATCTTCTGCTTCCATGGGCACTACTTCATCTTCCAATACAACAAAAACCTGCTCGAGGGAAACACTTTATTCTTCATCCTTGTTGTGTAATATGAGGAATTGAAACATTGCATCAAACTCAGATGCATGCAACCAATTCATTCAAATAATCAAAACAAACATTAGATTAAAAAGAAGATTTCAAGATCACCGTTTATTGTTGTTTATTCTTTAGAGGGTGCCTTGAAACTTTTAACTGAGAATGATGCTTCTTCTAAATGTTAGATGCAAGATTGGGAGGAACAACATCATCTTCACCTTTCATGGCAAAACTTCCTCTAGAAAATGAACACTACTCTATTGGGTGAAAGAAACCACTTCTTGACCATCACCCTGTCATGTCATGTAAGTTAACATTAAGTGAACCTTGCATGCATCAAAATAGAAAATATGAAGCAAAAAAAAATTAGATTTAATAGTTCAGTTTGACATTACCATTCCTTCCTTTCTCTTTCTCTCCTACAATTTTAATATTTTTTTCCTTCTCTACTCCTTCCTCTCCTCACTATTGTATAACACCATTTTCTTCTTCACCTCATCCTTTCCTTGTTGGGGAAGTTGAAGGAAGCTATGTTTCCCATACTTTTCACATACACTTCTAATAACACACTTCTGTTGGAGATGATTTTGTAGATTCATTTGGTACTCTATATTTTCCACCTTCTTTGAAGGTAATCTTTCAATTTATTATGGGGAGGAGTGGGTTGTTTTGGTTCCTCCCCCGACATAGTTCGGCCATGCTTTGGTGGCATGAGAATAGGAAGGTGGTGATACTGAAACCTATGCATGTTAAACATTCTCCAATCATAACATTTTCTCATACATTCTTCTACAATACAATAATATACATATCTACCATTCACCAATTCTCTTATGTATTCAACAACAACCTACACAAAAAATTTGGAAAAGAAAATCACTTAATATATTTGATATTTAAACAATTTGAATGCACAACATATACACAGCCAAACAGTGCAATAATTCAATTATTATATCTACCTTCTCGTCCACCACATCACCCCGTGCTTCATTGGGTCCCTCTCCATCCTTAGGGTCTCCCTTTTCATGCTTTTCCTTGTGGTCATGGACAATGGTAAGAGCGTGATGGTCTCCCTGATTATTTTCCTAAATCGAAGGAAGGATATACTATCAAAATAAGCATATTTGTAATAGACATGATATTTTCTAACTAAAATTGTAAAGCATTCGGATTGATGCATAGGAAGGAAAGGGAAATTGGAAGTTCACAATCAATTACCGAACATGTCACTACCTTAGGGTTGAAAATTTTCCTAAAATGAGGGGACTTCCTCTGTATCGCGGTTGCCGCCTCCTGATTAAAACATTCCCACTTTATAGTCAACATCGTAACCACTTATGAGAGATTAAATTATACATTTGATTGCATCTTGTAATTACCAGATCTTACCTACACATTTCGTGAATGCGACCGCCCTGAAGAAGATGTGCTACTACACACCCTTTCAGGTGTGCTATCCACCTCAATGACATTCTTCGGTGTACGAAGAAATTTTCCTTTTACAAGATGCATCCTTGGTTTCTTGTAAACTATAAAATTGTTGCAAGTTTTATGGACAATTAAAGTTCCAAAATTTATTGCACCATTTGCAGTAATCAAGCATATCTTTTTTCAATCATAAGAAGAATTTCAAATGCATAATTTAGTCTACCTAAGACTTGTGATAAATTTTGAAAGTACCTTTGATTACATTCTATGTCTAAATAAAAAGGGTTTTCAATACATTCCTATTGTCAACAAAATTGCAGGTTGGAAAAGAGATGGTGTTATGAAATGTACAACCCACACTGTTGTAAAACGCTATACAAGTAACCCACTGTGTTTTACAACATGCAATTATTTTTTCCATTTATTTTCTTCAATCACATGAAGATACTGAATTGAAATTTATACCATAACTAACAATTGTAATTTTTGGAGGTGCCTTTTTACATTCATACTGTCTAAATAAGAAAATATTTTGAAGACATTCAAACTGTTATCTCAAATTTTAGGTTGGAAAACATAGGGTGTTATAAATCATGCAACCCACAAACTGTTCTAAAACCCTTTACAAGTAGCAACCCTATTGGTTACTCGCCCCACCTCAATTTGGTTAATAGGGTTGTTCCTCGCTTCTCAAGTATTCTTCAAAGACAAAATTCTTTGTCATGTAGACTGTAAAGAAATAGTGTATTGAAGTTCACCTTCATATTTTATAACAACCCTTACTTGCAACAAACATTCCATTTCAATATTGTTATACATTTGGAACACAAGATGCACATAAAAGTTTGCAAGATGGAAAACACACAAGGTTGTCCCTCACTTTTCAAATCTTGTTCAAAGACAACAGTTAGTGTTATGCACACCGTAAGAGCACAATGCATTGAAGTTCACCTTCATATTTTATAACTTCCCTTGCTTGCAACAAATGTTCCACACAAAAAAAAGTTACAAGATGGAAAACACAGAGGGTTTCCCTCGCTTCTCAATTCTTCTTCAAAAAAAACACTTTCTGCTATGCAGACTATAACAACATAGTGTATTGAAGTTCATCTTCATATTTTATTACAAGCCTTACTTGCAGAAAACATTCCATTTCAATATTGTTATACATTTGGAACACAAGATGCAAAAAAAAAAAATGTAGGATGGAAAACACACAGGGTTGTCCCCCTCGCCCTCCTGCCAACACGACAACATTTCATGACAACTGGGAAACTTTCAATCATACCTTTCTCATTTCCAAAAAATGCAATTCTCTCCATCATGCATCGATGACACCTTCTGACATCATGGAGCTGAGTGGATGAGATTGTGGAAGAGGTGGTGATGTGTGTTGGAGAGAAGAGCTTGTTTTCCAAATATTGCAAAGTAGCTCCAAAGATGCCTAGTTGTCATGAAATGTTGTCATTTCTTTTATCTAATGCTTGTATTGGGAATGGATAGGTCAACTTGTTGCAAGATGGTGTGTCCCTTGGTCTTCCTTGCAGCACAATGCTTGGGTTTGTGACATGGTCTAACCACCTCTTGTGGATCTTAACTGACATGTGTATCAAGCATTGACAGGTTGATCCTTTGGTGCAATGGCAAGGACAACAATTGGTATTAGAGCTGATCATAGGTTCAAACCCCTCGCTTGTGCTAGGGGGATTGTTTCAAGATGGTGTGTCCCTTGGTCTTCCTTGCAGCACAATGCTTGGGTTTGTGACATGGTCTAACCGCCTATTGTGGATCTTAACTAACACTTGTATCAGGCATTGACAGGTCGATCTTTTGGTGCAACAACAAGGCCAACAATTGGTATCAGAGCTGGTCACAGGTTCAAACCCCTCACTTGTGCTGGGGGGGATTATTGCAAGATGGTGTGTCCCTTGGTATTCCTTGCAACACAACTTTTGGGTTTGTGACATGGTCTAACCGGCTCCTGTGGATCTTAACTAACACTTGTATCGGGCATTGATAGGTCAATATTTTGGTGCAATGGCAAGGCCAACATGACCTTTTCATAGAATGCCAAGGCCAACAATGTGTAATTGTAGGTTGGAAAACACTAGGTGTTATTAAACCTACAAACCAAATACCATTTACAAACCCTTCACAAGTAACATCCCAATTCGTTAATCACCCCTCAATTGAATTTGGATGCTTTTATATATCCCACACCTGCAACTCCACCCTGTGCTCTGAAACCTTCATATTTCAATGGGCAGAATGAAAGAACTCACAACACAGTGTTTTCCAGCCTCCAATTATTTTCTGCATTACGTTGTCTCATCATATGGTTTTTGTATGTTATGATGCCTCTGACATGCATTCTTCTAGGGATAATAGCGACATCCAATTGCAAGGAAGAAGCTAATCTCCCTAAAAAATATAGTAAAATCAAGCTATTATCCTTGAAAAAAATGTGTTTGAAATGATAACATAATTAGACATAAATGATATCAATTTTCCACAATCCATATTGATTATTGCTATTTGATTTCTGGATTCGATTGTGTAAGAATTTCTGCATCAACGTTTCAGATCACACTCCATGATCCAACATCAGGATGAAGAAGAGAACATTAGTCATCTTGATGTTGGATCACTAACTCTGATCTGAAATGTTGATGCAAAAATTCTTACATAATCAAATCCAAAAATCAACTAGCAATGATAATTAGACATGTCTTATCCCTTAAGAATGGCAATACGTTATCATGTGTAAGCCATGTTGTAAGGAGATCACCTTCTACAATTGGGAGGAGGCTATTCTCCCTACAAAAATGCATGTCACATGCATTATGTTTTAAAAATCATATTTTAGAATGGACAAAAAGCCAAAAACATGTCCTTGAAAACCATTATTTGCAAATAGCAAAAAGCTTAGACGAGGTCCCATTTTTTCCGCCATTTTCCACAACGACGTTTTGCAAGTTGGTAGAGAGCAACGAGAAATATAAAATTTTGCAATTTCTGAATGAAATAACTGACAACCCATTGTGGAAATATGAGTGAAATTACTAAATAACATTTAGAGAAATCAGAAACCATGCACAATATGTAAGAGTTTTGTTTGGGTATGCTCCAAGAATGTAATGAAGTCCACTTTCAAATTTCACTTTTCTACAGTTGAAATCTCATTTCACTTTCTTCATTTGATTGGAACAAAAAACCGTGATGGAAAAGGTAGTTGGAAGGACAAATAGCACTGATGGAAAGACTTGACGGTCAGACATTAACTCCGACCTCTCGTGGCCTGTCCCGTCACTGGGAAAATGTGTTAGCACCAATGGGTTTTCAAAATCATATTTCAGAATGGACAAAAACCCAAAAATACATGGCATTCAAAACCATTATTTTCAAATAGCAAAACACGGTTCTAGGAATGTAATGAAATTGGAAAACAATAGGTATTATGAAACATGCAAGGCACGGTGTTGTTATAGATTGTTTACAGTCTTGGAAAACACACTGCCCCATTTCAGTTAGTTCGTTATGAAGAGTTTTATTTTGTTACTCCAAGAATGTAATGAAGTCTACTTTCAAATTTTTGAACAACTTTTTTCTATAGTCCAAATTTCATTTCGCTTTCTTTATTTGTTTGGAACAAATAAAATGCTCTCATTATTTGCAGTGTTGGAAAACACACTGTCTCTTCTCACTTGCACATGGCTTTACAACACTATATGCATTGCTTGTTTCTTAACACCTAGGGTTTTCCAACATGCATTCATACTAAATAGAAAGAATTTATTCAAAAGCTTTTGTAATATAGACAGTCTGAATGTATTGAAAATCCCTTTCAAAATTTACAAGGACTTTTAATTTGGGAAAAAATTGCATTTAAATTTTGCATGACTGAAAAAAAAGTGCACAAAATAATTGCAATTTAGAAAACACAATGTTGGGTTTCAGTTATTTCAATGTACTTGTTTAAATGTAAAGGGTTGTATCATGGTGGGTTGCTTGCTTCTTAACACCTAGGGCATTGCAACATGGAGTTTTACAAAACAGTATTGTTGTGTAGTTTTCGCACACATGCCCCATTGAAAGCAGGGACCCTCTTTCGCTTTGGTTTTTGGTGTCATGGCCCTTTTATTTTGAGGTTTTATCTTTCTTTGGCACATGCTTAAATGTTCATTTTGATTTCCTAAGTGATTCCCCTAAGTTATTCATTGAAGAGCTTTAGTTTTGAGCTAAGTTCAGGTTTTCATTGAAGGTCGGGACTTTCCACCCTAGCCGGCTTTTCCCGGATCCTGCTCAGACTTCGGCTGAGCACTTTGGTTCGAAGATTTTCATTCTTCACAGAATTCCACGTGGGCCAGATTTTTCTAAAGTCCATCCTATCTTCGGGTTCCTGGATTTTCCTGGTTGTCTTGGCGGCGGCATTAATGTCATTTGTATGAGCTTTGAAAGATGTATTTAACCGATCTCTGATGACTTTTATGCCATTATGCTTTATTGTTTGTCATTGATTGAGCTAAGGAGTGCGTTATTTTGGTGATTGATTTGATTTGAGGCATTTGAGTTTTTGAATTGTGGGTTTTAGTGGTGATTTCTTGAGTATTGATTGTCTTCGTTGGGCACCTTTAAACTAGTATTTGCTGCTTCATTCAATTTCTGCTACGTCAAATGGTATGTATTTAATTGCCCTTCTTTTAATTGATGACTATGGATAATGATTTGATGTTATAGAGTTTATTGGTATTCAAATTCTTGAATGTTTGATCATTTCATGGCTAGGGTTACGTAACATTGTTTGATTTATAGTCTTCCAAGTGAGTTCCGAGCTTGTTTATTTTTTTGCATTATGAGTAGTCTTGCTTGAGAGTCGTGATTTCCCCCTAGTAAAGACTTAGCAGTTGAAACACCTGAATCCTGAGCTTTCCTGTGCGTTAATGGTGGATTTGTGGGGTTTGATACCTAGGGCCTTACCATTTAACCCTAGTATGCTTTCAAATTGGCCTAGAATTCTAAGAAAATCTATAGGAGGCCCAAATAAAACTTGTCTCAAGCCTAGATTCTTGAAAATTTATAATCGATCCATCAATCTAGGCGAAATCATGATTTAGTGTTAGAGTTTAGGTTTCGTCCTCAATTCAGGATTTTTCGTCTCTGACAGATTTTCTAGCTCTAGCGGATTTTCCTGATCTCCTTCGTTTTCTCAGAATCCGCATACTTTCAGAGTTTTACCTTATCCGTAGATTTCCTTTGGCTCCAGATTTTCCCGAAATCCTTAATTTCGTATTTTTTAGAAATTCGCAAAGTGTCTCTACCTTCACGAAAATCCGTCTCTAGCGAATTTTCCCAGAATTTGATAAAATATGATGGAATATAAAATAGCATGATTTGTTAATAGGTGATGGTGCATTTTATGATTTATTTATGCTATTTTGAGATCTCACATGCTGTTTGTTGATTAATAATGATCAGATTGAATTGCTAATAAGTGCTTTCATGATTATTCTGCTGGAATCCATCTGGCTTGAAATTTTCCAAAATTCCTCCCTGGCTTGGATTCTGTGGATGGTCCTGAAACCTGAAGTTTAACATGATCATTCTATATGAGGTTTAATTTGATTTAATGATAATTTTGATTGATTAACCTTTGTTGGTGTGATATTTATTATGTTTCGTTTGTCAAGTGCAGGCTAAATCCAGCAAAGTAATAGCTGGGGAATCTAAGAGTGACATGGAAGGATCTTCAATGTCTGAAGCATAAAGAATTAAGATGGACATCAAGAGTAAAATCCCAAAGAGTAAGATCACTTTTGTTTGGTCAGAGGTAATAGACACCAATGTTGGACTGTGGGAATATGAGGAGTTGAAAGGTAGAATGGCCACACAAGATCTTCCTCTGGTGGCTAAGAGAATGTTATAATCAGGATTGGTACATGTGGCTGGTTTCCCTCCCATAGTGCAGTGTTATGAGTTATTCCTTGAGTGCGCCAGGCACTATGGCATTGATACACAGAGAATAATTGGTCCTCAAGGCAGGATTGTGGCGAACTTGAATCCTATCTCCATAGCTCAGACTTTTGATATGCCAGATAGATGTCATGTGGTGGCATTCAACATGAAGGAAACTCAAGAGTACTATGAAAAACAGACTGTTAAATCTCAACAACTCATCAATTCCAGGTTGGAGAAGCCTAAGTCTCATTATTCCAAGCTTCCTAAACAACTATTCAGGGCAAAATTCAAGGAGTATTATGATGCCATCACTCTTCTTAGTAGGGTGGTTGGATTAAAGAATGCTAGTATGTTTGAGAATTGGATGTGCCATGTGATTGTAAGGATGGAACATGAAAAGACTGACTATCATTGGGCAGGTGTCATAAGCATAATGATCCATGAGCAACTGTCCAATGTGCTACAAACAAAGACCTTCACAATGACCTCGTACTTAGTCTATGCACTTGCAAGATTTCATCCATACAAGGTATTGAGTACCAGGGGCACCTTTGGATAGGATATTATTTATGAGGTGTACCCTCAGTTGCATTTGGGAAGCTTGAGCTACAGGAGGGTGAATGATACATTTACCATGCATATCACCAGGTTACTTTAGGGAGTGGAGCATGTGAGGATTTCAAACCAAGCTAAGGAGCTAATTAAGAAATATGGTGCTTGGTTCATTCAATTCCCAACCTTCTCATACATCCGGGTTGGTGGTTGTCAAAGGGCTCCATACAAGCTTCCAAGGTATCCCACTGATCATATCATACTTCTGGAGGTCACTCGACAGATATCTGACTTTGATGCCATTGTTAAAAGAGATAAACATAAGACTGGTTTTGGTGGAGACTTCCCTTTGAGGATAGGCACTGGAGAGGCGTGCCCTTCCATTATTTATGCCCAAGCTTTAGAGGAGGAGATGAGTACTCTTGGCTTATCTTTCCATTCCAAGAGGTCCAAATTTGATATCACAGGTGAAGCCCAAAAGAAGGCCAATAGAGAGTATAGCCATAAAGTTGATTTGGAAGACTACTGGGCCAATTGTACTGATGAATATGAGGTTAGGAAGAAGAGTTTTTCTCAGCTTCTGATTGAATTAGTTTGGTTATATAATGTGAAGGTAGTTCCTAATCAACTGGAAGATGATGGAGACCTGATTCAAGGTCATGCTTATGAGGCAATGAAGGACATGCCAATTGGTGATGTGGATTAGTTAGAAGAAGAAAAGACTGAGCTAAAGTAGTTAATGGATCCATTCACCAAGTTTACCAGAATGTGGCTAAAGCATAAAATGTGGGAGTTAGAAAATGAAGGTGTACAGTGCACCTATGAGCTGATGGGAGATTTGGACCCTCACTCCACTTCCAAGGAATCAACTGAGCAAGATCCTAAAGGCAAAGGTAAGCTGGATTCTCCTTTCAAGATTAAGATTAAAGGTGTTCAAGGTGAGGAATCTCAAGAAATAGAAAAATAGAGAAAGCCAATAGCTAAGAAAAGGTCAAGGACTAAGAAGTCTAGTAGGGAGGAAACTGAAAAATAGATTCCTGAGGTTGATGTTCCTGTGCCTAAAAGGAGAAGAATTGTAAGATTATCCCAAAAGGAAAGTTCCAAGGATGGAGTTGAAGTGGATCCACCTGTGGTATATGTAGAGAGTTCAGGGGAAAAGACACAGGTATACACAAGGAGGTCTAGGACTCCTTCCCCTAAGGATAGTGTGCCCAAAATGGATTCTCCTCCAATTACTTCTCATGAAGAGTAGTACGATGATGTTCCTTCTTCCCATGAAGCTCAAAGAAATATAGGTGAATCTGAGAAAGCCGAAGATCATCCAGACACTGAGGGAGAGAAATTTCATGAGGGTGAGCTTTACCATGCTGAAGCGGAAGTTGAAAAGGTAATGCAGTCTCCCTTGGTTGCATATGTAGAGTCACCTGTCGAAGCTAAAGAGGTCAAATCACCTCCAAGAGAAGAAGCTGAAAAGATTCCATCACCTGAGTAGAAGGAGGAACATGCTGAGGAGAAGGAGAGCAAGACAAATGAGACTCCTGAGAAGCAAGGTTTGAGTGAAGAAGCACCTAAGGTTCATCAAGAAGAAGTGGGACAGAGTGAAGTGTAGTTAGAATCCACTGTTCTAGAGTGGCTGGATAAGGAAATAAAGAGAAAACAAGTTGTTGTAGAAGACACTCCACCTAACTGGGATGAGTTACTAGCCAAGATTGGAAAGGATAAAGGTAAGAAGAAGGCCAAGGTCATTTCAAATATTGAAAAAGATGAGGCAAGTAATAAGGTGGTTCATATTGCAACTCCTACTCCAGATAAGAATAGAGATGGAGTAACAATAAAGGATTATAATGTGTAGACTATTAATTTAGGGCCTACATCCATTGAGCAAGATATTGATGATTATCAGGGTTCAAGCATAGCTATCCTAGGGAGATTGAGGAAGGAAGTTCAAACTAAGTAGGAGTTGAAAATGGAAAATGAAAAACTCAAAAAATTCTTGGAGGATTTGATGAAACCCTTGCAATCCATTAACCCCTTGGCTTCTGTTGCAAAACCCTTACCCCAGGAAACTATCATTGAGCTTGAAAGAATGAAGGCTTCCACTCTTGCTACTGCAAATTGGCTACAAGGGGTACGAACCAAAGGAAATGAGGCTATTAAGGATATTCTATCAACAGGGAAAGATGCTATGAGGGAAACTAATTGGTTGAAGGAGGTGTTAGCTTAGGAAAAAGAAGATACAGATCTCCTGCTGTAGAAAACTAAAACCATCATGGAGTATACTAAGGATAAGCTAGTAAATGATAAAATTCTCCCTTCCTCCAGAGCTATTGAACCTTGGGAATGGTTTGAGGTGTTGCAAATCAGGAAAAAGGTGTTGAAGAATATTTATAAGTAGAGGAGGCAAATTGATGATACCCTAACTGGTGTCTACAATGGCTGCATTGCTTTCTTTGAGATTATGATAGGGAGAAGGAAGATTGCCCCTAAATATTTGAGTTTGGAACAATTGAGAAAGTGGTGGCATGATGATTATGCTCCAATTAATGATGATTCTGTCACTAAACACCAATTAGATGATGCGGCCACCTACATTGTTGTTATTGATAAATACCTAACATATAAGGTTGAGTGGGATAAGTCAATGAAACAATAAAGGGAAGAAATTGCATCAATTGAGAGGTGACTTAAGGTTTTTCCTTTACCACTTGTGGCCGACTTGGATAGGTTGCTATTGAAGGTGCACGAAATGATGGATCGGAATAAAGACAAAGGGGAAGGTAGTTAATGATGTTCTACATCGAGATTTTTGCTTCCCTATTATTTTGGCATGCATTGGTCCGAGCTGCATTGGAGATCCTAGGCCGACCTGGATGAAGTTCATGCATTTAATGCATATTTAATTTTATTTTGAATTTCTCTTGGTCGACTTGTTTTGTGGCCAAATATTATTGTAAAACCCTATCTAGGCCAACATGTTTTGGGGGTTCTATAAATATGGCATTTTGCCTCATTTGTAAGGGTTAAGTATAGATATAAATGAATAGAGAGATAGATAGTGTAGAAGTGAATTAAGTAGAGCAAGAGTTAGCAAGTAGTTGTTCTCAAGAAAATATTGTAACAAAAAGTTGGAATTGTTGCTACGGTGGATAATTTGATGCAAGTAATGACATTGTGATTTGGTGCCATACTTGTGTTTTTCTTATCTTGCATGGTTCTTGTTATTCTATCTTTAGAATTGCTTTGAGGAAAATTGATATTTAGAATTAGATTTGATTTAATGGTGTTTATGGTTTGATATTTGAAGTGTTGCAGCAATCCCTGGTCCATACTTTTTGCAACCAACTGATTGTTAGTTGATTTGCAAAGTTAGCCTGGACCTTTATATTCATTGTGCTTAGTTCAATTGTGAGGGTTTATTCATTTCAATTGCAATAGGGTTGTGTGAATGAATGTTCATGATCTAAAAATCTTAACACCTTAGAAGATTGTACTATTTCTATAAGATTGCAAATTCATCTGGGTAATAGAAATCAGTTTTGAGGGATTGGTCCATTTTGAGTGTTGGTCATTTGCATTGTTAATCCTAGGTTTAATATTAAGATTAGAAATCTCTTTGAAACCTTATATCTTTTGTTATTTATTTCATCATTCGGGTTAAATTTAGGATTGAATTATTATTTTACTGCTAGATCTGATAAATTGAGATTCAGTATTTTTCTTGTAGTAAGGTCCCATTGTGATTACCAACATTTTCACATTTATCATTGAGTTGTTTATGCATTGTCAAGACCTGATATTAGAGACCTTGGGGTTATCTCTTGAGGCTTGCTATTAGAGATTTACATTTCAAGAGAGATAGGATATTATAATCTATCTGAGTTGTTGTGCATAAAACATCATCAACAAGTATGAAAGTCTTCAAAATCACACATTCCATTGTTGTGTTTAAATTTCGCATGATTTAAAAAAAAATGCACAAAACAATTGTAATTGGGAAAACACAGTGTTGGGTTTCAGTTATTTGAATCTCCTTGTTTAAATGTGAAGGGTTGTCTCATGGTGGGTTTCTTTCTTCTTAACACCCACGGGTTTGCAACATGGAATGTTACAAAACAGTATGAATGTCTTCAAAATCACACCTTCCATTGTTGTGTTTAAGTTTCAAGTATATAACAAATTGCATGCTTCATAACACACTGCATTTTTCAACCTTCACATCACAACATACCCAAGCCCTTTATGGTTTTTAAACCTGTATATGTAGGTGTGCATTACAAAAAGAAAGAACATCAATTTCTTACCATTATTGGCAATAATGAACAAATTCGTTGAAAGTGATGAACGTTGTGTAGTGCATGTTGGAAAACACAATGTGTTTTGAAGCCTTCCTTTACTTATACCCAACCTTTGTCTTGTAATGCAAATATACAAACGTATAGATGGTGTTCTATTTTATCAAATAGCACATCTCTCATTTAAGGAGGAACCTATTAACCATTAACACATAGTGTGATTAATAGTACACACTTCATTATGTTTTGCAACAATTTATATTGGAAAACCATAGGCGTTAAGAAACAAGCAACCCAAATAGTGTTGTAAAACCCTCTGCAACACTATTGGATAGTAACTGTGACCTCAATTTGGTGGGTTTTCTCTTCCAACTGCTCCACTTGCACTCAAACCTTTAGCTTTCAACGTGCAGACTGGAAACAAATAGTATTTTCACCTTTCTTTCTCTAAACAAAAAAGGCCCACGTCATTCCCTTCCACTTTTCCCACACTAGACAAAAGAAACTTCATGACAAAGCTAAGGCACCCACCTTTTTCAACCGACATGAGGTGAGAAAACCGACTTGATGGTGTTGTTAGCTCCTACCTACCATTTCCCGGACGTTTGGTGCCATCAGCCAGTTTTATCACTTTTTGTTTCCATGTATGTTTTTATTCTAATAGCTCTTTTACAATTTTTCTATTTGTCTATAATATTTAGTGCCAAGTAATGTATCCCAAATTTTCAATTAAGTTTGTGCCATTATACCCATTTTGCATAGGTTATTGCTACCCATTGGCTTTACGAGTTCTATTTAATACAGTGCATATAACTATTTCAAGTAATGACTTGTTATATCTACACATATTTTACAGTGTGGTGGTCAGATCGAAACATACTGAAAAAGAACATAAATAGGATATAGAAATAGCATTCTACAACATTGCAATCACATGTTGTTAATAACAAACCATTTATAACTTAGTAAATATTCTAGACAAATAGGGAAATTGTAAAAGGAACTATTACAAAAACACTTAAGAACCGCAAAAAAATGATAGAAACTAGAAAACTAACATTAAATAGAACTTTTAAATATGGAGAAATATTCAACTCGAGAGACAAAAAGAGGTTTAAATTAGGACAGGATCATAGGATGGACTATCAAGAGGCCATATTTTGACCATTTTTTAAAATAGGAAATACTCACAAAAGCCTTTGTTGCTGCTCACATTTCAAAGTGAAGAACCCAGTTCAAGTGAAGAAATTGTTGTTACACCTTGTCTAGATACTGATAGAATTTTAGGTAACCACGAAGATGCTCCAAACTCAAAATTTTTACATGCATTTCCCTTGAACTGGGTTCTTCACTTTGAATGTTGTTTGTAAGTAATTTCACATACATACATTTCCACATATAAAATATTTTGGTGAAAGATTAAAAATTAGCGCAAAACACTTATGAATCACATGAAAATGATAGTTGATTGAAAACCCCAAAATTTTAGAATTTCAAATAAATCAAAACTTCTAAATGCATAATAAATTTTGGAAATTTAATTGTCCAGTACACTTGTGATTCAAGATATGGCAGCTAGAATCACCTGTATTTACTGTAGAGGCTTCACATCTCCTGAAGCATCCTTCTTAATCCACCTGCCCTTGTTTTGTTCAATTTTCTTTCCTGACCTATATCAACCACCTGGAAGAAAGATAAGTGTTAGCGATAGATTAAATTGGAAAATTAAAGGCATTTGGTGCTACAAAGAATTTTTTTATTCCAAATTTCACCAATATACAATTTATATGTTGTGGTGAGTGAAAATTTCCAATTTGCATAGACAATAAGCAAACATATTAAATTGTACATTGAGAATTTAATTTCCAATTTAACCTATCACTAATAGTATTAATATATATCAAAAATTGTATTTTCCATTTTTCCATTCTACTGGAACTTTGAAGCAATGAACGTTCATTCAAATATATCTCAAATTCATCTCTCCTACATTATGGCCATCAATTGCATAATCAATAAGGGTAGAAAAGACAAACAAGAAAGATACCACATACTACTGTCAACCTTCTATTTATTTCATTACTTGTATAGATAACTGAAAAAATACAGATTATTGCAAGACACATTAGTTGCAAAGCATAGTGTGCATTGGGTATTCAAGAATAAACATTAAGAAGTCAATGAAAACCTTGGTGATCACCTTGATTGACCAAAAAATAGTAGGTGATTGGATTGGTTAAATATGATAATCCACATAATAATTACATGTTGGATAACACTCTGTGGTTCAATCTCCATGCTCAAACCTAGATGGTGAAGAGCACATCGAGGAGTTGCACATGGGGAAACCACAAAAATTACCCAATTGAGGTGACCGTGAGTAAGCAATTAGGTTGTTACTTGTAAAGGATTTTAGAATAGTATGTGGATTACAACGTCTATAACACCCAACATTTCCCAACCCAAAATTTTAGAAAACACTAAGAATGTATTCAAAAAAAATTGTGATCAATGCAGTAACAACCCAATTGGTGTGTCACCCCTCGACTCAACTTCATTACACACCCAGTGTTTTCCAATATGCACTTATATATGGATAGTAAGAACATAATGAAAAATATTTTATTGGTACACAGTAAGAATGTAATGGGAAAATGGCAACATAGAACCAAAGTGAATGAGATAGACAATAAGAACGTAATCGAAAAAGAATCTTCTCTAAAACCACTTGAAAAGAAGCAAACCAAATTGAATGAGATAGATAATGTATTGACTAAATAAATTGTTCCTCCTCTTCAAAAGTTGACGAATGAGCATGTGCACTATGTGAAATGGGAAAATGGCAACACAAAACTAGAGGCAACAAGTACTAGAATTCATGCAATGAAAAATGAATATTTTGTAAAAACACTTGAAAAGAAGCAGAGTGGTTGTGTGAGATACATAATGTACTGAATGAAAAGATCCTCCATGCTCTTGAGAAGTTGATGAAGGTGCATGCATAGTATAAGCAAAGGGAAAATGGCAATGCACAAGTACACAAACTGAAGAGGTCTTTATTGCATGACAATTTGTGCACGCAAAGAAATTCAAAGATGTTGCTATGGATGGAGTATTAGAACAAGTAAATTCTATCATGAATAACTTCGAAAGCATAATATATTTTCCACTATGTTATAGTATGTATGTAACATGAGATCAAGATGGCATTTCATTTTCCTCATCTGATTCAACCAAATAAATGCTCACCTTATTTGCAGTGTTGGAAAACACACTGTCTCCATATATAGTGTTGCAAAACCCTTTGCAATTGAGAGGAGATAGTGTGTTTTCCAACTGTGTAAATAATGTGAGCAATTTATTTGTTCCAATCAGGAGAAAGCTAACTTGTAAAAAAAAAGAACCTATGTATGTAACATGAGATCAAAATGGCATTTCATTTTCCTTATCTGATTCGACCAAATAAATAAATGCTCACCTTATTTGCAGTATTGGAAAAAACACTTTCTCCATATATAGTGTTGTAAAACCCTCTACAACTGAGAGGAGATAGTGTGTTTTCCAATTGTGCAAATAATGTGAGCAATTTATTTGTTCCAATAAGGAGAAAGCTAACTCGTAAACAAAAAACACCTATGTATGTAACATGAGATCAAAATGGAATTTCATTTTTCTCATTTGATTTGACCAAATAAATGCTCATAATATTTGTAGTGTTGTAAAACACACTGTTTCCATATAAGGTGTTAAGAAACAAGCAACCCATATAGTGTTGTAAAACCCTCCACAACTAAGAGGACATAATGTGTTTTTCAACTATGCAAATAATGCAAGCAATTCATTTGTTCCAATCAAGAGAAAGCTAACTCATAAACAAAAAGCACCTATGTATGTAACATGAGATCAAAATGGAATTTCATTTTCCTCATATGATTCGACTAAATAAATGCTTATATTATTTGCAGTGTTGGAAAACACATTGTCTCCATATAAGGTGTTAAGAAACAAGCAACCCATATAGTGTTGTAAGACCCTTTGCAACTGAGAGGAGAAAAAGTGTTTTCCAACTGTGCAAATAATGTGAGAAATTCATTTATTCCAATTAGGAGAAAGATAAATCGTAAAAAAAAAGTACCTATGTATGTAATATGAGATCAAAATGGAATTTCATTTTCCTCATCTGATTTGACCAAATAAATGCTCACATTATTTGCAGTGTTGGAAAATACACTATCTCCATATAAGGTGTTAAGAAACAAGCAACCCATGTAGTGTTGTAAAACCCTCTGCAATTAGAGGAGATAGTTTGTTTTCCAACTGTGAAAATAATGCGAGCAATTCATTTGTTCCAATCATGAGAAAGCTAACTCGTAAACAAAAAGCACCTATGTATGTAACATGAGATCAAAATGGAATTTCATTTTCCTCATCTGATTCAACCAAATAAATGCTCACATTATTTGTAATGTTGGAAAACACATTGTCTCCATATAAGGTGTTAAGAAACAAGAAACCCATATAATGTTGTAAAACCCTCTGCAGCTAAGAGGAGACAATGTGTTTTCCAACTGTTCAAATAATGCGAGTAATTTATTTGTTCCAATCAGGAGAAAGCTAAACCGTAAACAAAAAGCACCTATGTATGTAACATGAGATCAAAATGGAATTTCATTTTCCTCATTTGATTCGACCAAATAAATTCTCACATTATTTGCAGTGTTGGAAAACACATTGTCTCCATATAATGTGTTAAGAAACAAGCAACCCATATATAGTGTTGTAAAACCCTCTGCAACTGAGAGGAGACAATGTGTTTTCCAAATGTGCAAATAATGCGAGAAATTTATTTGTTCCAATCAAGAGAAAGCTAACTTGTAGACAAAAATCACCAATGTATGAAACATGATATGAAAATGGCACTTCACTTTCCTCATCTGATTCAACCAAATAAATGCTCACATTAATTGCAGTGTTGGAAAACACACTATCTCAATCCTCGGTTGCGCGTCCCTCTGTAGCCAACAAACTACAAAATCAAAATGTGGAAAATGGCGATGTGTCACGGTGATGAATGCATTTGAGGGGTTTGTAGTGGTTTGACCACCTGCAACTCCATTTTCCTCACCCACATGTGCCTCCCCACCCACCAAATTGGAAAATCAAAACTGTGGAAAATGGCGATGTTAGGTGCATTTTGTCTAGCTTTTTCACTTTAGACAAAAAGCACCTATGTATGTAACATGAGATCAAATTGGCATTTCACTTTCCTCGTCTAATTCGACCAAATAAATGCTCACATTATTTGTAGTGTTGGAAAACACACTATCTCCATCCTCGACCACACGTCCCTCCCCAGCCAGCAAATTGCAAAATCAAAATGTGGAAAATGCCTATGCGTTGTAGCGAGGAATGTGTTTGAGGGGTTTCTTGTGGTTTAGCCACCTAAAACTCCATTTTCCTCGCCAGCGCATCCCTCCCTACCCACCAAATTGGAAAATGAAAAATGTGGAAAATGGCGATGTTAGGTGCATTTTATCTAGCTTTTTGAGTTTAGACCAAAAAAACACCTATGTATGTAACATGAGATCAAAATGGAATTTCACTTTCGTCATCTAATTCAACAAAATAAATGCTCACATTATTTGCAGTATTGGAAAACACACTGTCTCCATATAAGGTGTTAAGAAACAAGCAACCCATATAGTGTTGTAAGACCCTCTACAACTGAGAGGAGACAGTTTATTTTCCAATTGTGCAAATAATGCGAGAATTTATTTGTTCCAATCAAGAGAAAGCTAACTCGTAAACAAAAAGAACCTATGTATGTAACATGAGATCAAAATTGCATTTCATTTTCCTCATCTGATTCGACCAAACAAATGCTCACATTATTTGTAGTGTTGGAAAACACACTATCTCCATATAAGGTATTAAGAAACAAGCAACCCATATAGTGTTGTAAAACCCTCTGCAATTGAGTGGAGATAGTGTGTTTTCCAACTCTGCAAATAATGCAAGCAATTTATTTGTTCCAATTAGATAAAGAAATCAAAATTACATTTGGACTATAGCAAAGAGTTGTTCAAAGATTTGAAACTGAACTTCATTACATTCTTGGAGCATAGGAGCTGGATAACTCCTAGAAAAAAAACACCTATGTACATACAAGAACGCATGAAAAACATACATAACATGACAAGACGTCATAGTGTGGGGCCCGCCAGATGGGGGATCAAAGTGACTAAACTGACAGGTGGGACCAAACATCTGGGAAATGGTAGGTAGGAGTTAACAACATCATCAGGTCAGTTTTCCCACCAACTGAGAAGAGACAATGTGTTTTCCAACTCTGCAAATAATGCGAGCAATTTTTTTTTCCAATCAGATAAAGAAAACAAAATGACATTTGGATTGTAGCAAAGATTTGTTCAAAAATTTGAAAGTGGACTTCATTACATTCTTGGAGCATAAAGAAATAAAACTCTTCATATCGAACAAACTGAAATGGGACAGTTTGTTTTCTAACACTACAAACAATCTATAACAACACTGTGCCTCACAGGTTTTATAATACCTACTATTTTCCAATTTCATTACATTCTTGGCACCTCATTTTTCTATTTGAAAATAGTGGTTTTGAATGCCACATTTTTTTGGGTTTTTGTCCATTCCAAAATATGATTTTGAAAACCCACTGGCGCTGACACGTTTTCCCAGTGATGGGACAGGCTATGGCAGGTTGGAGTTAACATCCAACCATCAAGTTTTTCCATCAGTGCAATTTGTCCATCCAACCTTCTTTTCCGTCAGGGTGTTTTGTTCCAATTAGATGAACAAAGTGAAATTACATTTGGACTATACCAGAAGACAAGACCAAACATCTAGGAAAGGTAGGTAGTAGTTAACTAACATAGGACAGTGTGTTTTCCAACACTGCAAACAATCTATAACATTGTGCCTTACAGGTTTCATAATACTTGTTTTTTTCCAATTTCATTACATTCCTACTATCTAAATCACAAAAGGTTCTCCACACAATCACAAAACATACCAAATTAAGGTTAGGGGTGAGTAACCAATTGGGTTGTTACTTCTAAAGGGTTTTACAATAGTCAGAGTTTTAGGAGACAATGTGTTTTCCAAAATGATAGTGTATAAAATGGCAGAAAAAATTGGATGTTATCTGAGATTTTTTCTATTTGCAAATTATGACTTCAAATGCCATGTTTTGCACTTTTCTCTCCATTCCAAATAACAATGTGAACAATGGCGACATTCTGGGTTTTATGCAGTTTTCAAAATATATCATTTCATTGTAGAACCCACGTTGGGTTTTCCAACCTTGTAATATATTATGCATGGATTTTTCTTTCTATAAATGTTATTCAGTAATTTCACTCATATTTCCAAAATGGGTTGCCACTTATTTCATTCGGCAATGGAAAAATTTGAAAACCAGTGTATGTGGAGGAAAGGAAATAGGAAATTAAAAACCCTGAACACAAAAAACATTAACAGACCTGCATTTCAAATAAATAGCCCTTTTCACAATGAAAACCCTGCAATGTTCAAAATAAGAATGTGAACAATGGTGATGTTCTGGGCTTTATGTGGTTGTCACAATATACCATTCCATTGCAGAACCCACATTGCATTTTCCAACCTCATAATATATTCCGCATGGTTTGTGTTTTATGTAAACCTTGTTCAGTTATTTCACTCATATTTCCACAATGGGTTGTCAACTATTTCATTCAGCAAGAGAAAATTTTCAAAACCATTAGATGGGAGGAAATGAAATTAAAAAACCCTCAAGAGAAAATCACAAAACGATAATCCCACAATGAATAGTCGTTCCTTTCTTCAGTGTTCATGGCAGAATGGAAAAATGGAAAATATACAGAGTGAATATACATACCTTAGGGAGCTCCGAATGCCTGCAATTCCTTCCTATTGCTCTCCACCAAAATGTCATTGTAGAAAATGGGACCTTGTCTAGGCTTTTTGATATTTGAAAATAATGGTTTTGAATGCCACATTTTTGGCCTTTTGTCCATGCCGAAAAATGATTTTGAAAACTCACCAGCGCTGACACATTTTCCCAGTGACAGGACATGAAACAACATGATGAAGTTAACATCCGACCGTCAAGTCTTTCTGGCTTCCTATTTTCCGTTCGGCTACCTTTTCTGTCAGGGTTCTTTTGTCCACCGCGGGCCATGGGGTATGGGGGGTATGATAATATGTATATAATATCTTATATGCATAGGTGTTTTTTATCTATTATGGAATCTGATTTTCTAATAAATTAAAAAGAAGAAAAAGGAACGTTAACATTAGGAAGGAATTTTTGATTGAAGAAATAATTTTAGTGACGTCCACGAGATCAAGTGGTCTAAGGGACCCAGGAGCCAACACTACCAAGTTTTCATGTTCTTTTCGATATTGACTCTCCTATTATGTATCTTGACCAAAAAGTTATGTTCTTTTCAATTACAGTCTTGAAGATGCAACTAATTACGTTTCATGAGATCAAAACGTTCAAAGCATTTTTATTATAGTTGAGACCATGCTTCATGCAATCAAAACTTTCAAAATGTTTTATTATAGTTGAGACCATGCTTCGACTACTCACTAGCTCTCTAAGATTATTTAGTTTTCTTTCTAAAATAATTGAGTTTTATTAGAAAATCAACAAGCATTTACATTTCCACACTATTAAATATAAAATGATGATAATATTATTGAGAGTTGATTTTCAATGTATTACATTATGGATTTTATAAAGCCTCTCCATTATAACTTCCCAAATAACCAACCAACCTACAAGAAAGTAACTAATTATTAAATAATAAAAATAAACAAGTCACTAAGGTGACTTTATTAAAGTAAACCTTAATATTTCAACACCCCCCTTAAAGTTTACATCCCACATAACAAAACATGCTGATTGAAACAAACAAATACATATTCTTTAGAATATTTTTCTTTGAAAAACAAATCATAAACCAAGTGTAACTCCATCAAGCTGCCTCATAACCCTCAAAAAGGTGTAGTTTCTGAGTTGAATTCCTGATTTCTTGGATTACCACCTCCTTAAACTCTTGAATTTTTGAAAAATAATCCATTGCTCCATCAAGTTGTCCCATGAGCCTTGGAAGGGTACAATTCCCTAGATCCACAGATTCTCAAACTATTTGGGAAACAATACATATCGAGTTCACCAAATCCTAACTTGTCTTCAAAAAGAAAACATCACAATATATGTATTCTTCAATTTTGTTAGCATGAAAAAGGAAAGAAAAAATAACATATGCAATAACATATGCTTCTCCACAAAGCACCATCTCTAAGCGAGAAGCTAACTTGAGATGATCGAAAAACCTCCATCCTCCAATGCCTCAATCCTCAAATGTGACCCTATTACACTTTATCCATTTAATGTTGCAAGTGATATTTTGGAGGCACTATCAAGGGTAGCAAAGATGGCCTTGAAAGTCCAAGCATAATATGAAAATGATAATGAATTTCATTTTAAGATGTTAGAATCATGAAATTACACCTTATTTTCCTTTAATCTCCTTACAAAAAAATCTTGCAAAATCCAATATCTCAAGTGCAACTAAAGATATAATCCAATTTTCAACAACTACATAAATAACTAATAACCAATGTCTCTTCTTAAAAATATTTTTTAATAGGTCTTAAAAAAAGACATTCAGGTACTAACTTACCAATGTCAAATATCTAAACTTCAAAACAATAAATAAAATAATCATTAATTTGGGATAAATCACTAGCGACCTCCACAATAGAACACCAACAACTTTAACAAAAAATTCCTCTCATTCCTATGACTTTACACAGGGCTTTACTTGCAATCGATTTGCAAATAAAAAAATCTCTTTGCTTCACATCCCCCTTTTGGAATTTACTTGCTACCTATATGCACAAAAATCAAACATTAAATATTACCTAATAATAATATGACACCACATACTACAAATCAAATTCTTTTGGCTTTAAACTCATAGCATTATAATATTCATTTATTTAGTAGATTATGCATGGATTTTTCCACACTAACAACAACACTCAATTATTTACACCATAACAATTATGAATGTTCATCTACTTGAATATTTTTCAAACATTAGATTATGAAAGTGTTAAGATACAACACTACCTCAAAATCTATGATGCAACACCATCTTCCACACTACCTTCACAAAGGTCTCTTCAATCCTCAAATTTTGGTGGAGAATCAGGTTTCAAATTGAATTGATCCTTTCCATGAAAAAATATTCCAATGCTTCTATTGTACATATTTACTATAGAAATCATGTCACCAAATTATTCATATGCTCCAACAACAAATAGAAGTTTATTTTAGAATAATGTGATTCAGAATTGCTTGTGGGAATGATTGGATTCCTTCATTTCTTCACCACACCAAACAATTCTGTAACATAGAAAAATAGGTTCACCAAAAGGAGACAAAGGAAAATAGGGTTTAACCAAAATGTATGGGAAATGGTGTGTGTGGGCATATCTTTCTATTAATTTCATTAGGAAATGAGATCCCCAAAGGTAGGATTGACTTTCAACCCTAGGCGAGTCAACCCTATTGGAGATCTTGAAAATTTCCTTATGATAGAGGACAAGGTAAATTTTTCCTAAACAACACTTTTGGGAGATAAACTAAAAATAGTAAATGAACTCAATTATGCAATGTAAGGTTGGAATCATGTATTTAAAGCATAACTCTAACAGAAACAACAAACTTTCAACATATTTGAGAAAGGTAAGATATTGTGCACCCGTCACCAAAAGTGGTTGTTGAGTGTCCAAACGAATGAGTCCTTGTATATATATTTTTTCTCAAATTTTCGAGTCCTTTGGAGATAGATTTGAGATGTCTTTTCCCATAGTTTTCATTGATAAAAAATCAAAAATGAAATATGGATCTGAATTTCCGTGGCCTTGACAAATTTGCAATTTTGCACTTTTGAGATCTTGAATTTCAATCCTTCTTCACCTATGAACCTACACATACACAAAGAGACGATTTTTTTTTGTTTTTGGTGGATAAGGGTTTGCCTTGGTCAAACCATAGCTTGGTAATTAAACCTTGAAATGAAAGAATAATAAAATGCAAAGAATGATGAATGAACAATAGTATGTTGCAACTCACCAAACCCTTGAATGGAGATCCTTAGAGGAATGAATTCTAACACATTTCTCTAAGGTCAACTGATCTTGTATGAAATGGCTTGATTGGATGTTGATCTTGATGCATGAATCCTTGAAACCTACATCACAATGTTAGCTCCAAAAACATGCATGAATGCAAATAACTTTGACATGATGATCTTGATATTGGTTATTGTTGTAGATGGCTGATAATTATGCTCTCCAATGCTCTTGACAAAAAATTTTCTCTTGTGAAAGTTTCCTCAATGCTACTTGATAATCATTAGACTTGAATTAATAAAAAGACCTTGTATTTATAGATAATTTTCTAATTTCCCGACAATTAACATCAAATGCTGACAAGCACAATTTGAATTTGAATCATCAAATTTTTGAAAAAAACATATTAAAAATTGAGATCCTCAACTTAAGGAGGACCCATTCGCCCTTAGGTGAATGGGTCCTAGGACCTAAATCCAAGACACTTAATTTCCAAGGCAATTTAATTAATGTTTTCAATTGTTTAATACAAGTTCCCCTTTTGAAAAATGAGATGAAAATTAGGATTTTAAATGCATAATTGGGTCAATTAGAGGCTTAACTAAGTTTAATTAAATTAAGGGACCCAAATATAGAGTGAAAATGTAAAGGTGTACATTTTTCTACACTACATTTAGCCACCACTTTAATGAGAGGATGAGCCCTACACTCAAACTCACACTAAAGTAGAAAAATAAGTGACAAGAGGGGCCCAAGTGTACAAATGTTAGTGATATAGGATGAAAAAAATTGAGGTTGCTCAAGCCCCAGGATCAAGATCCCATGGAAAACCAGCATAAGCACAAAGGAACACACATATACATATGATGTACATCAGTAAGACAAGATACACAAGCATACAATGCCAAAATTGATGCAAAGAGAAAAGAGAAAGTGTGGATCAAGCCTTATCTATTTTTCCAAAAAAAATGTTCATAAGTGGAAACCCATTTTCCACTATGCAAACAAAATATACTCACAAAGGCTAGTGAATTCCATTGTCCACTAGGTGAGCCCCAAAAAGGTGGCTGATGGGAAATTCATACCAAGTCTACAGGCTCTCATACATCAACCATACCAAAAGTTATACCTCCTGATAATTTTGACAATGTGCCAGAAAAAAGGTCACAAGACTAGGAAGCTGTATTATGATAGACACTCATGAAAAACAAAAAGGTTCCACTGGAAAGCAAGTTGTGTTATGCTTGGTGGTGATGATTTTTTTTAAATGCAATAGGATAGGATGGTCAAATGGGTTTTTATTAGTTCATGAAAGGTTTCACCGTACGGAACATCATGCTTAATGCCACCAAGAGAGGACTAGTCGAGGATAAAATATTCACAACTTAGGGAATGAAAGCTATAACATTACCACTAAGAGGAATGGAATATGCCAAGAAAGGTCATGCTCTTGAAGGACATCAAACTCAATGTCACTACCAAGAAGACACATCACGTGAAGTAAGAAGACCACACTTTGAAGCAAACAATGAGCGGGGATGCGCATGTCCTCACTTTAAAGAAATTACTAAACACCATGCTGTGAGCAATTACTTTAAAGTAGAACACAATAAATGCCAATACATAAGAGTTTTATTTAGAAATCCATATGTAAAATATATGTTTCCAAAATAGAGCTACGTCATGAAATGGAGGTTTCCCCCCATATGCAATCCTAAGATAACACATATGGGATCCATGGATTTTAGGGTCACCATTATACCTTTGCTACAGTGATATAATAGAGCTTAGAACCATCATCATTCCCCAAATGATTCATGGAACAACGAGCACAAAAGAAGAATGACACATAGAAAGTGAAAACAAAGAAAATATTTTGGATTAGCATGGAAGAGACCTAAATGTCTCAATGCCTTGTGTCATCCCCAAAAGGAAAACACAAGACAAAAGATAAAGGTAAATGGTTATGAAAGATAGAAGAATGAAGATACAAATAGAAGAATTTCATGAAAGGTTCACTTCATTTGTATCCTTGCACCAACAGAGTGACAAGGGTAGTCCAAAGTGGGATCACAAACATATAAAGACACATCAAGCAACACGGTACAAGGGATCACATTACACACATGCAATCACAAAGAACATGAAAAGAAGACAAAGAAAAGACTAGTATGGAAACTAAGAGTCAACCAATAGCAGTTCATTTGCATCCCAATCTTGTTCATCATATGCAAAAGATGGAAAACTATCCAAAGGGACAATGAAAAGTGTGGTACTAGGAGCATTACCAGGTTCAACACATGGTGATTCACTCTTGTTAGGAGGATCATCACGGTTGTAATCATCTAAGCTCATGTAAGAGGAAAAAAATAAATTCAGCTCATTATGCACTTCCTCATCAATCTTAACAATCTCATCATCATCATCCAAGCTAATCACAACTGGAGGGGGTTTCATCATCATGCTTTATTTGAGTTAAATTTTGATCTTGATTTTTTGTTTTATTCTCTTCTTTAACTTATGAGCAATAGAACGACGTCTACGCTTACGGTTTTTAGCATTTTTGTTTCTTCTTGCACTATTTTCAAGTTGTGATTATGTAGGAGTGGGTTTATCAACCATTGGTTTCTTTTCTTCCCGTAAAGGAGGAATAGAAGGAACCATGGAAGGTTGTTCAATTACTTTCTTTTTAGCTTTATAAACTTGTTTAATCTTAGAAGGAACAACAAGACTTATATGGTTATCTCTTGGTCTTTTATAGGAAATAGGTGAAGGATTTGTCATGGGTTGGTCTTGGTTACTTGGAAGGGCTTTTGGTTCAATCATGGTTTCATCAATGATAGGAAGCTCAATCATGGGTTGAGGCATGTTGCTAAGGGATAATTTT
This sequence comes from Sequoia sempervirens, assembly GCA_007258455.2. NCBI lineage: Eukaryota > Viridiplantae > Streptophyta > Pinopsida > Cupressales > Cupressaceae > Sequoia > Sequoia sempervirens. Next base: position 63,123 of record VDFB02387135.1, read on the forward strand.
GCTATGTGCATTGCTTTGAAATTTTGATAAGATTTGAAAAATAAGTCCTTATGAGGCTTAATAGGTTCCATAGATTTGGCCCAAAATCAATCCAATGAGAAATTCCAATGGGAAGACACATTATTAAAGCCACTACGATGCACAATAAAGATGTCATTTCCAAATGGAAACTTTCAGAATTTATGCACTACCAATGGGACGAAATCCATGGAGCATAGCCATGGATAACCAAGTTTCACATGGAATTGGTCCGACAATGGGATGATGGAGAATGAGACATTCAATTGTCTTGATCCATGCTTTCGGTTGTTCATAATAATCTTGATAAAGTTCATGGACAAATAAGAATTCCTTGGTGATCACATTCTCTACACACACGGGATCAATTAATATCCCATTAGTAGGCTTTCCATTGATTCTTTTGGATGTAAAGAGGACCATTAGGTGTGTGTTTGATTATGTCATTTTGTGAGAAAGCAATGTCAAGAGACATTTTGGTTTGGCCCTTACAAGGTTGAACACTGATGAAAGTGACTAGATTAGCATATTCCTTATCATTCATGTTATTATAATTCATGTCAACATTCATCACATCATTGTTGGCATCATCAACTTTTACAAAAGAGATGTTATGATTTGGAATGGGATTAGTAAATTTTTGCAAATTTTAGTTGGGTGGGGAAACAAACTTATTTGCTTGATCATTAACACCACCAATTTGGATGTGATTAGAATTAATGAGGTCTTGCACAACATGTTTAAGATGCTTACAATGTTATGTAGATTTTCCATTTTGTTGGTGATAATGGTGAGTAAAAGCAAGAAGTTGGGTCCACAAAGATGGGAAGTTTTAGCCAAAAAAAAGCTACACAAAATGCATACACATTTTTAAAAAATGGCTACCCACTTAGGAATGGGAACTCAAGCCTAAATTTGAACACATAATCATTATGCTTCAGGTAACCACTACAAAATGAGTACTCGTTATAACAAGTATGTGTTATATAATGGGTACGCATTACAAAATAGGTACTCATTATATAACAGGTACATGTTACAAAATGAGTACACATTACAAAATGGGTACCCATTTCAAAAAGGTATTTAAAAAAAATAAAAAAACTATACCCTCATTTTATCCTTGCAAATTTGGAGGCAACTGAGAGCGATAAAAAGCAATGTGTAAGCGTTTCAAGGACCTATACCACCCCAAATTTCAGCTACCACCTCTTGTCAAAGCCAATGACCTCATCAACCTCCAGGTTGGTTACATTCTACGTTTTTTGTCTTTATATCTTACATTTTTTGTTTGTAATTGTAGTTTAGGGTTTGTTTTCTTTTTTGTAATTTTTTTTTAGGGTTTTTATTTTGTTTGTAATTAGTTTTTAAATTGTATTTGCAAACAAAAATCATTAATTAGTTTATTCATTTTATAGTTTTTAAATTGTATTAGTTTGTAATTAGGGATTTTTTGTAATTAGTTTGTTCATTTAATAGTTTTTAAATTGTATTTACAAACAAAATCATCAACATAAACCAAAAAACTTAAATTATAAATCGAAAATGATAAATATATACCTAATTTAGATAAAACCCTAAACCACACAAACCACAAAACCTAAACCTAAACCCTAAACCCTAAACCAAAAAATATAAACCTAAAACCCTAAACCCTAAAATTGATATTGAATTCATCCCCTAATTAATTATCAAATCTCTTTTATAAGCCATTAACAAGATGTATTAATCACACATAAATTCTATAATATCTTAGATCAAATTAATCAATCATTCTAATGACCTAGTTTCTCTAACCCATCCTCCTATTCCAACCTTGAAGTTATACCACTTTCATGGATACTACCACCTTTCCCATTAACTTTACTTTCTCATATGGCTTACCCCATGGTTGCATTCCTTTCCTTATGAATACTACTCTAGTGCTCTCATTCATTCTAGAATTGTTCCCACACCTACTTGATCCTACCACTATGTTGCCACAACATCTACTCATATATCTATGTAATATCCCTCCATCTCATCCCATGATCAATAATTATCATAGTGTTTCCAATCCATTCATAAATATTTTCTTAGCCCTTACATCACAAGACAAATATGTGTACCTCCATTATTTTCACTTACTCCTAATACCACTCTGGTCTCCATCAACGCCTTGTACATACACTAATAGAAAAACCAGAAACTTTGAACTACAAACTCAAGGATATCAAGAATTATAAAATATTGACTAAAATCCTTTGTATTTCACACCATTTTCTTTCAAGGTTTATTATATATCCATGTGGTTAAGGTCAAAGGCCCTCCAATTAGGGATTATCCAACTATAAATTTCAAATCTAAACTTTGTTTCTAAAGACACAATAATTTAATTAGTAAAATTGGATCATGTATGTAGAGAACACTTTTTAATATTATTTATTTAATTTACATAATCTAGCTAGAGGTCTTGTGCATATTTCTAAGAATTAACCAAGTCACAAGCTCTATATCTTATTTTTAGATTGAACTTAATGCATGTCTTCTATCTTCACCTTTCTCATCAACATATCCTTTTATATCCATCTTATTCCTCTAATCTTCCTATAATATTTTCTCTTTCAATTTGTTTAATATTAGATAGGCCCCTTTTTTCTCTATTGGACTACTTAGGTCTTCTTAAAAATCTAATTTTGTTTATATTCAAATCATATTAGACATAGATTTATCTACAAAACGTATAGAATAAATTGTGGTGATCTACAACACATTCAAAAACACCTATAATAGATTATTGTGATAAGGATCCACCAACTCAAACTTAAATAATTTTTCTCATTGGATAACTTCAAGGGAGTTACCTACATTATCTAGTTTTAGTGTGTAAATTCACTAGTAACATGCACTTGATATTATCATTTTTATATATTTAAAGATAGGTGTCTCCAAATTTAAATACATGGTTCCATACATTACCCCTCTTAGGACCTATAATTAAGTATGCATAATTAATAATTATCACAATTCTTAAATACATGTCACATCATTCAAGCAAGTTATCAAACTTTTTATAGTTACAAATATCATGATATAGGTTCCAACCAACTCTTCGGATTGATATAGGTGCGATAGAAAAATGTGTGTTTTAATTTTCATCCATGACCTTTTGAAATTCATAGGTACAATGTAATATTTTTTTTAAGGCAAGTGTTGGATGAAGTCTTTAAGAGTTCAGGAAAATTATGAAATTTGAAAGCGATATTTTAGCTTGTGTGGATTGCAATTGCTACATGATCTATCACATTCTTAGGGTTATTAGCAAAAATATGGGATGAAGAGGGAAGATTAATAGTATTAGCTCAGGAAGGGAAGTTTGGATTCATATGTTTTTTATTATTTCATTGATTGTCACATTGGGTACATGACTTTAATTGTATAATTTAATGTATGTTCTAGGGGAGGCTTGAATTGTTTGTATTTTCTAGGACATAAATTAGTCTAAATTCATGTTGTGCATTTTTTAATGTTAAATTGAATGTGTCTTTAAATGATGTATTTTGAATTTGTGTGTTTAATGTGATTTTTAGTTCAAATTACATGTACATTATTTAATTAGTTTGTTGATATATATATTTTTAATTGTTTAACATGCAATTTCCCTTTCATCATGGAGAAAAATTCACCATTATCTAATGCATTTTACTATAGAGGATTTCATACATAGTGACCAGACTAAAAACCCATTACATCAATCCTCTCCATAGCATAGCCCGTCACCACAAAACCCCACACCTCCACCCTCTCCACCTCCTAATCCCCCACGTCCTACAATTGATCAGACTCAGTTACGAGAAAAGATAAATGAAAATTTAAATATCCTTCAAGAAAATATCAATTTGATAAAAAATGAGCCTAGCATTCCCCATCATCTAGCACGATTTGCATCTTTGATGCAAATTGTTGTTGACTCTATTCGATCCATCAATGTGAATCTAGATAGTTTCCATCAATGGAGAAAAGAGAGGAGACAATTTTATGCAAATGGACTATCTTATAAAGAGATCCAAGACCTACATATGAGAAAACAAACCATTTCCCAATATTTTATTATCTCCCATACAAACCAACCAATTCCACCCAATAAAAAATTAATTTTAATTAAATGGTGTAGGCACCCACAAATAGCTACACATTTTTGGGATAGATGGTGGATGATCTTTGATACTTCACCACATGCCAATTGTGAGTTGCCCCTTTATTTTTTGAGAAAATTATGGGCTAATTTTTATTTGGGTAAAAAACCCAATTATTTTTATACGAGGTCATTTTAGGGAGTTGGGCGTGGCATGCCCCAAAATAGAGTAGGAGCACGTGTTGATCCTTAGCAACATGCTCTAATTACATTGATTGTAGCTCCTCCATCTTCTAGTATTCCAACTCCATATCAGCACTAGATGATTATGTCGACATTAGGAGCATTGAGTTCTCTCTCAGGAGATCTCATTGATCAAACTACCCACATGGCAGCTGAAGTGGGTGATAGGGAGCATGGAGGAGATGAGACTAGTCATCCATTCCATAGCTATACTCAGGCATCCACTTCAAATGCACCTATAGCACTGTGAAATTATTTTTGGATTTACCATGATCTGACGATCATCCTACACAAGTATGCACATCTTTCAAGGCACATTTTAATTTGTTTGAACTGTGAAAAAATCATGTAAATAATAACCTTAAATTATATATAATATTAATTCAAGAAGTGTTCGACGTAGATGCATGATCATAGGAGGCCATATAGATATGATTGTGTTTGTTTTACATCAACAACTGTAGAAGTGGGCACACCTAATAGTCAGGTAAACCGATATATATATATATCTTAATTTATGTCCATATCTAATTTAATTTTCAAGATTGTAGACGTGTTCAAAATGATATATTTTATCTATGCAGGGAGGACCGACCAACCATATGGTGTGGCGAGTGCTCCTGAGTCATCATCAAATTTTATGCATGGGCCATCTCTGGTGTGTGTTTTCAAAAGTTATCTAGAAGTTTGAAATTTACATGTGCTTTAAAAAATGACTGGATGTACTATGATTATTTTAAGTTTTCAAATTCAAATTAAATTTCAATTTTATATTTAAATTTAAATATATACATGTTAAATATATATATGTACATATATGTAGGATGATAGAAATATCCTTAGAGGTGGTAGGCAAGCTCCTGATCAGGGTCATGACCATGAGGCCATGTCATTAAAGGTACTAAACTTTACTATATTTCTTATTCAATTAAAATAATTTTTATCACTAATATTTTTTAACATAGATTGTTTTCTTTATTTGAATATCTAGGAATTATCATCTCAATTATTTTGTCCTCAATCGATAGTTATACAATCCATTGAAGTAAATGTGCTAATATATTCAAATGATTAGATAGTAATCTATGCATACTTTCAGTTGTTTAGATTTAAAAGTTTAATTTAATGATTTTGTCAGTTATGTTAAATTAAATCAAAATTTCTTGAACTTTATCTAATTTCAAGTTTCTTGTACTCTTCTACAACATAATATAGGTCCATCTAGTGCACGTGGAACAAAGAGGAGACTTGATTTGACTAATCATCTTGATAGTTTTATTTTATAAACTATAGATAGTTTTATTTATATATGTCTCACTTGACATATACATTTCACATGTTGTTTCTGTGATATCCAAATGTTTTACCTATTCTAAACAACTAAAATGCAATGGAAAAACACAAAGAAGCACCTCAAAATTAGCCTAAGGAATTTTTTAATGCAAAGAGAAAGTGTAAAATGATTGCAAGTGGTTATACCTTCTCTTTACAGCTGAAACTCCTTGGTTGGCCCTTGATTTTGGATTACTTTGTATGCTCCTTGGATGGCTCTTGATGTGGCTAAATGTAAGATTAAACTATATGGTTGGATGCAAATGCAAATAGATAAAATGGATGGCTAGATGAGTGCAAAAAATAACATCATTTAGTTGCAAAATGACTAAGTGTTGAAAATGCCTTAGAGGGGGGGGTATTTATAGAGAAACTTGAATTCTCTAGAGAATTCAATGGTTGATATTTATCCAACAAGGCCAAGATGAAGGGCTAATGTGAGTTGAGGACTCACAAGCACTCACATTTTGACATGTGGAATGTGAAGTGGCTAAGGGTGATATGATGTGCAGGTGATGTGGAAGGGAGGTACATGATGTGGAGGAAGGACAAGTACCTTCCAAGTACCTTGGGGAGTGAGAATATTTTCTCAAAAAGGAACTTCTTGTCCCCAAATGAGAATGAAAATGACATTTGAAGAATTTTGGAATTCCTCAAAAATATCCATGGGAAAAGAGAAAGTAGTTGGAGAAATAAATGTGAATTAAAAATTCACATTCCTAGGAGAATCTAATGGATAAGAGAGGGTCTCCAAAAAGGTGAGAATTGGTCACATGTGCATGAGGTGAGAAGTCAAATATTCTAGAAGCCTTGGAAGGATAAAATGTGAATTAAAAATTCACATGGGGAGGAGAGAGACCTAGGATGAATAAAAGTGAATTAAAAATTCACATAGGAAAGAGGGTCAATGCCAAGAAAGGAAAGTGGAGTCGCCTTGAGCTAGGCCGGGCTCGCCCCGACCGAAGGTGGAGTCACCCCGAGTTAGGGCGAAGTCACCCCGACATAGGGCAGGCTTGCATTGGCCTAGGGCAGGCTCTCCCCAGCTGGGGGCAGAGTTGCCCTGTCCTCGAGCGGGCTTGCTCGGGCCCAGGGTAGGGTCACCCCCATTCGTGGCAGGCTCGCCTCGGCCTAGGGTGGAGTCACCCTAATGCGGGGTGGGCTCGCCCTGACCCTGGGCAGATCCGCCCCAACTTGGGGCGGACTTGCCCCAACCCTAGGTAGATCCACCCCAACTCAGGGTGGGTTCACCCTGGCTCGGGGTAGACTCACCTCGATCAAGGGCGGATTCACCCCAACGCGGTGCAGATTCACCCTGGGATGGGAGGGGGGTCTGTTGTTTAGGCCAGAAAGACAAGATCGCCCTGATGAGGGAAAAACGGGGATAAAAAGAGAGAAAAAATGTAAAGAAAAGAGGGAGCAAAATATGTCCTAGGCCCGGGAGGATAGTGTACTCATAATCGGGTAATGTGGATGCAGGGTTTTGTGTGGTTATGAACACATGAGCGATGGTCAGAGGTATTGACAGCGACTGTAGCAGCCATGACCGACGTCAATCACATGACTTTAGATCATGCGGGTTTATTGCACTTTCTATAGGTGCCAGTGATTAGGGCGCATTGAGTGATGCCAATGGCCTTGATAGAGAGATGGAGTTCAGAGACATCGACATTTCCTCTGTCGACGGGGGAGATGACAGTGACACTGGAGGATGTATGGTGCATCCTGAAGCTGCCAATGGCAAGGATATTGGTTAGTGATGTGGTATCGAGAGGGGCCGAGTTAGATCACACTATGGTAGTGTTATTTGGACGTGATGACCTGCCTCTACAGGGTCAATAGTTGGATATAAATAGATGTTTGACAGTGGGGGTACCACCCCTGCCATTATTTTTAGGTGGTCTAATCAATGGGATACTGTTACCGAATTGTAGCAGGCGGTTCTGCAGTCTTTGGTACATGGAGGTGATTCGACATATTGTCGAGTGGCGTGAGGGACAGATCTCATGGGGTACTTGTGTCTTAGCACAGTTGTACAGGGATATGCATGTGATTTTCTATCAGAATGCAATGAGTTTGACACACATGACCCTTCTACAGGTGTGGGAATGGGAGCATATTATGGTGATGAGACCTATTGTAGTTAGAGAGGGAGATGAGGATGATAGGGAGTCAGTGGCATGGGGGTATGGAGAGGCGAGGGGCTAGATTTTTTGATATAGGAGGTTGGGAGATATGGAGGGATGGAGGAGGGTGATGGATGATTTGCAAGAGAGACATATTATGGCAGCCATATATATATCAACACTTTAGGGGATGGAGGGGGGAGGGGGAGAGGTAGAGAGGGTATTTTATGAGCTAGTGTGTCCTGATTGGGAGTCTGTTGCGCATAGTGGAGATGCATTGACCAGACAAGGTGGTGAGACAGTTTGGGCTGACATAGGATATTCTGACTGTGCCGATCAAGCTTCATCAACTCACCAGAGAGAGACCATGGGGGCCCATGTTTGTACCGAGGGAGGCCAGAGCAGTGCGGGAGATGAAAGTGTTACCCTGGGAGATGTGTTGGAGTGGAGGATGCAGGAGTGACAGTACGATATGACCGGTGGTTGCGCAACCACCGATGGGAGAGGGTTATACCACTGGTGCCTATTGTAGGAGCCGTAGGATTTGGATTAGAGGATGAGCATCAGGGGGCGAGAGATAGGAGGAGATAGGCACAGAGGGGAGGAGAGGGGATGGAGGTAGTGAGATAGCTAGAGAGGAGGAGGAGGAGGAGATAGCAGAGGAGGGCTAGGGTGGAGGTGGATGTAGCAGGATTCATGGATGAGAGAGAGGCAGTACGACAGGAGGGTGGGATAGGCCCAAGCTGGATGTGGGAGGACAGGATGAGTCGAGGTGGAGATGATACACATAATGGAGGGTGGAGCTATTCAAAACTAGTATAGAGGTAGGGTATGATAGAGGAGAGTGTTGGTACAAGCTGGCAGGGGGAGGGGGGAGAGGATGGACAATAGGATTATAGGGAGGGGAGATGGAGGCTAAAGGAGTCAAAGAAGAGAAGTGCGGAGACACGGGAGGGGAATGTGGAGGAAAAGAGGGAGGGAGTGGATTATGGAGAAGAGGAGATGGAAGGATGGAAAGAAGGAGAGAGAGGAGACGAGAGGGGAGGGCAGGGATAGAGAAGGAGGCAAAATGGAAGAGGAGGAGAGATGATGGTAGGCATGGGGAAGGAAGGAATTAATGTGGACAAGAAGGAAGGAATTGGAGGTGGAAGAGGATGGGAAAATGGGGGAAATGGATGGAATGGTGGGGAAGGATATGGGAGAGTGGATAGGGATGGGATGTAGAGCCATTAGGCGGTGGTTCCTATCATTACCTCAGGGGATCCTATTGCTCAGCCGATAGATATATGGGGAGGCTTCAGAAGGTGATGAGAGGTTGGGACAGCAGAGGTAGAGGTGATCAGACTCAGAAGGAGCTATTGAGAGACCGGTAGCAGGTGAGAGAGATTATGGACTTATGGTTGACCTCTTAACCACACAGGTAGAGGTGATGGGGAGGGAGAGAGAGAGTGGCACAGTATAGTAGGGTGCTGAAAGTGAGTTGCTATTGGTAGGGCACCGTACAGTCTACAAGAGATGAGATATAGGCAGTTTAGGAGGTATCGTCTTTGATGACATGAGATGTCATCAAGTTTGATGATCTCAGATGGGAGCGAGATGAGCTACAGGATAGAGTGCATTATTTAGAGTAGATAGTTGGAGATATGAGGTTGATGTAGGAGAGAGAGAGGTAGGCGAAGGAGTAGGCTTGTATTATGCAGGCAGAGAGAGATGTAGTGCAGGCATAGGTTCAGGTGCTAGAGGGAGAGAGGGATGTGGCACAGGTGTGAGTTCAGGTGCTGCAAAGTGAGAGATAGTTGGTAGAGGCACATATAGAGATCTCTTAGAGGATGAGAGAGGAGGAGTTTCAGAGGTATCGTCTTTGCAGATAGAGCGAGATGTAGCATTTTTGAGAGTAGAGGAGCTTCAGAGGGACATGGATGGAGTAGAGGCTTGGTCACAAGCCACACATAGGGAGAGAGATGTTGCAGAGATATGGATACAAATGCTACAGGGAGAGTGAAACACAATAGTGGCTCAGTCATAGGTCACACAGAGGGAGAGAGATGATGTAGAGATACAGATGCATACGATGCACAGAGAGTGGGACATAGCTGTGGCTCAATGGTAGTCAGTGTAGGTCAGTGATGTGGTAGGGACAGATACACGGGGGTTATAGGGGGAGAGGGATGCAGCAGTGGCTAGGGCAGTGGCTACCAAGGAGATGAGGGATCGGGTTCAGACATAGATGGCACAGTTACGACTATCCTAGGAGGCTTGGGAGTAGGAGAGGAGATCGATCATGAGAGATTAGGATAGATATCATAAGGAGAATAATTCCACTCAGGTTTAGGTTGTTGAATGAGAGGAGAATGCGAGGGAGGCAGAATTTTGGATGGCCGCGTATTAACATGCAGTTGCAGACCCGACACAACAGATATTCTAGTATGTTCAACATAGACCACAGATGTCAGCACCATCCCAGTCATTGGGGATGTGGAGCTGAGGTTTCAGTGATTCACCAGGTGTTTCACCAGGTAGGAGATCAGTATCTAACTCACCACAGAGATCAGATGTGGGTAGCTCATTTGGGAGATGATAGGTTACTGAGTTTTTTATAGATGCAGGGTGGATGGATAGGCCATAGTGACATTGGTCATTTATAGGACATTGTGTTGGTATTTTGATTGTGATGAGTTTTTTATTTGATGGTTATAGACATGAGGATATTGATGACATTATTATGATATTATTCATGTGATAGTCATGATTTATGAGATGTACTTTGGAATTTTGGTATATTTATATATGATTCATGAGAGCCCTTATTGACACCATGTTAATGTGTTGGATAGATGATTGTTTTTATGCATTTGTAGAATATGGATGATTTTATTAATGCAGATATTTATATGGTGATGCATATGTTATATCTATGATGACTTATGTGTATGGATGCCTAGTTGATTTATTGACATGTATGTATATGTGTATGATGGATTCTGTATGACTATTTTATATATGTAGAATGTGATGTTTTATATTAGTTTAAAACTTTGTGATGCAGGTGGCGATGTATGTGTGGTTAATAAAATGAACCTAATATGTGATAATGCTTTTGTAATTTATAGTTAATTAATAATGAAAGGAAATAACACATGGTCATAAGCGTCAATAAGAACTGACATGATAATGGAAGATGGGTATGTAGTGATTGTGAAAAATGGGTGTAATTTGTCACCTATCAAAAAAATTTAGTATCCTAAGGAGAATGGGAGAGAGTGGGATAAAGTATTTGCACAACCAAAATCATAGGGTGAATGCAATGCAATAGATGATGAAATGCAATCCTAATATGAGTTGCCATCTTTAGAGCACTGATTTTTGCTATAGCATAAGACACTAAGTGCCAAGGTATAAACAACCAGGGCGAGTTAGTACCTAATGCATAAAACAAACACATAAACAAGAAGGCTACCCCAACACCCCAAAGTAGTGAAAATTTTGGTTGGGCTAGGCATTGGGATAACCACAAGCACAAAGGGATGCCCCAATGTAACACAAGATCACATGGATCTTAGTGGGTACTATGTGGGATAACCCAATAGATAGCAACAATAAAATATCAAGATATTCTCCTATGTGAACCAACCAAAACACACCATAATATGATAGATTATGGCGATCCCAACTAATTGTAATAGGAAGCTCAAAATGATAAGCAAAACCCAAAAACATCAAGAGATTGCAATCAAATTTCAAATGTCCCTTACCATAGGATCAAGAGGATGGATGGGATTGATAAGGTTTGGTAGGAAAGATGCATCCTATTGAGACCGATGATGGTTACTAGACTAAAAGATAGATATGACATGGGATATTCAGAACCGATTGGATTTGTAGACCTCGCTTGTTAACAACTAGCTAAATAAGGGCATAGCTTGATGACACAACACAATACAAATGATTGACACATCATACAGACCTAGGGGCTTAGGGGCCGATCAAAGATTAGCCTTGCCTACGTGAAAGCATAGAGCCCTCATAGTTCATGAAAAGACTATGGATAAAGCGGAAAGAAAACCATGGTGACCGATGATGAATGACATGATACGAAAATTCCCCAGGATAGGTTCAAAAGTGAAAAGGAGGTGATGAAGAAAACTAATGGATGACCATCACAGGATGGTAAAAAAGGCCCCAGGGGTAGATCAAATGATCAACCTTGCCTACGTGAAAGCGCAGGGGCAATGTAGTTCGACTAAGGACGAGAAAAACCAACATGACAGGATGAGATCTAGATGGAGACCGACATAATGGATGATTCTATGTGATGACACAGACCGACCAATGAGGAGACAAATGACATAAGCTCATAGTGGGATACTAAAAAGCTCAGGATGAGGGATAGCCTAAACGGATCGTCCAATGCTCAATCAAAATATACCAAGTGGTCAAGAATGGGATGCGTGAGGATGATAGTGTGGATGAAAGAATAAATAGGATACCAGGTAGATAATGATTAATCCCTCTATGAGTGACACCTATTACCAAGTTTTCACCACCCATACTTATCCAAGGTGCCACCAAAAGGTGGTTTTCACCATAGGACGGATTTATTTCTCTTTACTATTTTTGGATTTTTCTGATTTTTTTTAGGTTTTTTTTTTTTAAATTTTTTGATTTGGTGGGGTTACCAAGCAGACTTAGGTGTAGAACCTCTTTAGATGCATGATATTGATGGGTTCTTTGAGGGGCTCTCCTTCAAGAGTGGTCAGTCTGTATGCCCCAAATTCATATTTAGCGGCTATGATATAAGGCCCCAACCAGTTTGCCTCAAATTTTCCCTTTTTATCACGATCCTGTTGAGTGTGTTGGTTCTCCTTAAGAACAAGATCGCCAACCTGGAACTGTCAAGGACAAAACTTTTTATTGTAATTACGTTTGAGGTGGTTTTGGTATGCTTGCAGATGATCATAGGCTTTGATTCTTCGTTCATCAAGTAACTCCAGTTGTGTAAGCCATGCAACACGAGCATCTTCCTCGCTGATAAGATTCTTCAGAGAAATCCTCAGTGATGGGAGCTCAACTTCAATTGGCAAGGCGGATTCAACACCATACACTAAAGAATAGGGGGTGGTGCTTGTAGGGCTACAGATGGATGTGGGATATGCCTAGAGGGCGGGATGAATATGGAGGTACTAATCTCGACTAGTGTTATTGACAACCTTTTTGAGGATGCAGATAAGGGTCTTGTTGGTTGCTTCTGCCTAACCATTACCCTGGTGGTAATAAGGCATTGACCAATGATGTTGGATATGAAAGGTGTCACAGAGGTGTTTCATGGCTTGGTTTTTGAAGGGTTTTCTGTTATTATAGAGGATGGTGGATGGGATACCATATCTGCAAAGAATATGGTAAATGATGAATTTTGAGATCTGAATATTGGTGATCTGTGAGATTGGTATTACTTCCAACCACTTAGTGAAGTATTCAGTGGCAGTGATTATGAATGTATGGCCATCGAATGATGGTGGGTAAATCTTTCCAATCAAGTTGAAACCCCATTGAGAGAATGGCCACGGTGCTGGGAGGGGCTGAAGATCTTGTGCTGGAGCATGAATTAAATTTGCATGTTGTTGACAGGGAAGGAATTTCTTCACAAATTCACAAGCATCATGCTCTAATGTAGGCCAATAATATCCAGATCAGAGAATTCTTTTGGCCAAAGCCATACCATTTGAATGAGCTCCACAAACACCACTATGTACTTTTGTTAGTGTAGTGTGGGCTTTAGTCTCATTCAGACATCTAAGGAGGATTCCATAATACCTGCGATGATAAAGCGTATCACCGACGATAATGTATCAAGAAGAGTGATGAACGAAGGATTTGTGTTGATTGCGTGTAAGATCTAGGGATAGAATATTATCATGGAGATAGGTGTATATGTCCTGGTACCATGGGGAAGTGGGACCCATAATGTCACACACCATGTCAGTCTCAGGGATATCATATGTTGGGATTAAAAGTTGTTCCACAAGGAACTCACATTTTGTTCGATCTTTAGGCATGTCAATCAGGGAGCCAATGGTAGCCATTGTGTCAGTTGCTTTGTTTTGTGCTCTGGGACTTTGGTCAAACTGTATGAAGGTGAAGTATTTCTTGCAATCATCCACCATGTGTTTATAGGGTAACAACTTATCATCTTTTGTTAGGAATTCATCATTAACTTGCTTGATGACTAACAATGAATCACCAAAGACTTTCAAGTGCGTTATGTGCCACTGCTTTGCTATTCAGAGGCTGGTGAGGAGGGCTTCATACTCTGCCATGTTGTTGGTACACAGAAATGCTATTATGAATGACTTTGGAATGTAGTCACCCTGAGGGGTAACTAATAGAATTCTTGCACCTGATCCATTGAGTATATGAACTGTCAAAATACAGTGTCCAAGTTGGTGCTTCCATAATTGTGTAAACTTCTTCGTCTAGGAATTCAGTGTTCAGAGGGTAAGTATCTACTAATGGTGCCTCAACCAACTGATTGGCTATGACCTGTCCCTTTATGGATTTTCACTCCACATATTCTATGTCAAATTTACTTAAGAGCATGACCCACTTGGCCATGCGGCCAGTTAGAGTAGTTCTGGATAACAGGTACTTCAGTGGATCAATCTTAACAATTAATTTGACTGGATGGCTAAGCATGTAATGCCAAAGTTTCTATGTGCTGAAGACTATGGCGAGGCAAGCTTTTTCCATGGGAGAGTAGTTTAACTCATAGCCGACCAGTGTCTGAATGATGTAGTAGATTTCCCTCTCTTTTGATGATTCATCATGTTGTGCCAACAATGCCCCCAACGTGACTAAAGTGGTGGAGATATAAAGCAGGAGGGGTTTCCCTGGAATAGGTGGCATCAAGATCGGTGGATGAACTAAGTATTCTTTGATCTTATCGAAACCTATCTGACACTATTGGTTCCATCGAAAGGTGGTCTTTCTTCAGAAGATGAGTGAATGGCTGACACTTATCCGTGAGCTGGGCTATGAACCAACGGATGGATTGCATCTTTCCTTGGAGGCTTCTTAACTACTTTAGATTGTGTGGGGGTGGCATGTCCAGAATAGATTTTACCTTGGAGGGATCAACTTCAATACCCCTTCGAGAGACTATAAAACCCACTAGTTTTCCTGACGTAACACCGAAGACACACTTTTTTGGATTTAGCCATAACTTGTAATGTTCCAACTGTTCAAAGATCTTTTTCAGGATAGTAGGATGTTCTGCTCAGGTTTTGTATTTTCCTAACAATTCTTCAGCATAATCCTCCATGATGATATGGATGAGGTCATGGAAGATGACTGCCATTTCCCTCTGATATATTTCCCCTGCATTTTTGAGACCAAAGGGTATAACATTATAATAGAAAGTACCCCAAGGTGTTGTGAAAGTGGTCTTGTGTTGGTCCTCAGGTGTAATTTGGATCTGATTATAACTAGAGAAACCATCCATAAGGGACAACATCTCATGTTCTGCTGTGAGGTCAACCAACATGTCAATGTTAGGCAGAGGGAAATCGTCCTTTGGGAAGGCCTTGTTAAGATCCCTAAAGTTTGTGCAGATTCGAATGTCTCCATTTGGTTTGAAAACTAGTACTATATTGGAGATCCACTCAGAGTAGTCAATTGGTCTGATAAAACCTGCATCTAGTAATTTCTCCAATTCCTTCTTGACTAATAAGGCTACATGTGGGTGCATCTTGCGGAGCTTTTGTTTGACAGGCTTGGCATCAGGGTGAATGTCTAGATGATGGACCACTAAAGTGGGGTCCAAGCTTGGCATGTCTGAATATGAAGAAGTAAAGTTAACAACACCCTCTTGGAGTAACTAGACAATAACTGCATATTCTGGATCTGAGAGTGATTTGGCTACATAGGTGATTTTAGGATTTTTAGCAGTACCCAGATTAACTTCTTGAGTCTCTGCAATTAGGATGGACGATCGTGTAGATAACTGAGTTCCCACAAGGGGAAGATGAACATCTCCATTCTCTAGCACCTCTTCGAGGTTTTTTCCATCAGATGCGTCCTTTATTTTTACTTTTTCAAGGTTAGGAAGTGCCTCGGGGAGGTTTTCACTAGCTGGCCGCTTTTTATTTTTCTTGTTCTTATTTTTGCGACTGGAGTGTTCATCCTCCCCCAATCCCATGAGGTTGACATATGTATCCACCGACATATTGATGGGTTTGCTTTCACGTAGGTCCCAATCAATAAGCTCAGAGTGACGAAGGGATAGGCTAATGGTACAGATGGATAGGCATTCAAACATGGATGATAGGTCAGTGTGATTGACGTCATTGTATGCACGTATGATGGATTCCTCCTTGGGTATGTCTTCCAGTGAGCCATCGTCCATGTCGACACTATTGGAAGTATTAGATGATGTTGCAGGGCATTTCTAATTTTTGTCGTATCCAATGCCTATGTTCTTTCACAGCTTTGACGTATCAATAGGTTGCAACCGCCCTTGTTCTTCTTTACCTAGGCCCCTGCCTTGGTAGTTATACTTCTTTGCAAACTTATCTGACCATGGATATGCTTCCTGAAAGTATTCCTTTAGAGGAGGATCTAGTTGGGGTTCTTCTCGATATACCCATTGACTTATATCCTCTTCTATTGCATCTATCTTGATTCTAGGGGACCTAAAAGTGGTGGTGTGGATGTTTTTAATGTTGAAGGTGACAGTCTTGTCTCCTTTTGGAGTAGCATGTGAAGGTTGACCGTACTCGTGTGGTGATGGTGGCATGGTTGCTACATTAAGAGCAGTGTGCATTTTGTATTCACCACACCCCTTGTCAATGATTTGGACTTTGGTGACTGAAGGATTGGTGGTGGAGGATGGAGTGGTTGTCATAGTGGAGGGTGGATTAGAGGATGATGACTGAGATGCCCCCATTTCAACCCCAGGACAATAATGTAAATGGGGAAATGACGCTTCTAAAGCATGACAGTATTCAAATAGTTGGGGGTCAACATAAATGGTGAACTCTTGTCCATTAACCAGGAATTTTATACATTGATGGTACGTGGAGGGGAAAACTTGCATAGCATGGAGCCATGGGCGGCCAAGGAGGAGATTATATGGTAAGTCCAGATCAAGGACATGACAGGTAGTGTACTGAACTACAGGTCCAACTTGGATAGAAAGACTAATAATTCCTTCTGAATTTATTTCTGCATTATCATAGGCCTTGATTGTGATGATTTGATTACTTAAATTTGCTTGAGTATACCCCACCTATTTTATGAATTTTAGAGTACATAGATTGAGGGAAGAGCCATTATCTACCAAGACCCTTTTTATTTTATGGTGGGCGACCAGGACTTCGATATGCAAGGGATGGTTATGATTGGCATCAATATTCGACATGTCATTCTGGCTGAAGTGTAGCTAGTAAGAAAAAGCCAGGTGTCCCACAAGGGCTTGGAATCATGTGGGATCGATATCATTAGGTACATGGGTTTCCTGTAAGGCTCTATTGAGAATTTCTTGATGTACGGGGGAAGACTTAAGCAAATCTAAGATGGAGATATGAGCGGGGGTCTTCCCCAAGTGATCAAGGATGTTGTACTAAGAGTTTATAGGAGTTGATTGAGCAGATCTAGGGGTTGCCAGGATAGTAATGCGGGATCGTCATGTAGTAACAACACATTGGGGATCTTTGGCTTTGACATGTATCATAGATACACGGGGTTCTACCTGCTCAATGTAATGGGCAATGCCATCATAATTGAGGGGTACATTTTTATACCTTATATTATTTGTGTTGTTGTCTTGGGGATTGCTGCCAGAGGTGCTTGCACCTTGATTATGGTTTGGAAAGGCATTTTGATATATCTGTAATTAAGCATTGGATGATGAAGCTTGGTTGGTGTCAAATTTGATATCTCCTCGATCAATAAGATCTTGGACATAGTTTTTGAGACCTTGACACTTATTTAGAGTGTGTCCTTTGATTTTATGGAACTCTGATAATCCATCGTGTGGCAGTATAGAATCTTTCTCAAGTTCTGGTTGGTGGGTGATGCCGGATAGCAACTTTGGGGTATGGATGGTTGCTATCTCTGGGATGTATTAGCCACTTGGACGTGTTTAGTATCAGTGACATCGTCATTCACTGTGTTCTTGTTCTTGTTCCAAAAACGTGGCTTGTCACCAAATGACCTTTCCTTGTCCTGGTTGTGTATCTTGATGTGCCCCTTTGCAACAAGGGCACGTTCAAGGATATATCCCTTTTCCACTATCTCCATGAAAGTGGTGACACAATATAACCTAAAATTATGAGTCATGTCTAGATGAGAGTTCTCCACGAAGAGGGTGACCATGTACTTCTCTTTTAGAGGGGTTTTCATTTAGCTTGCTAGCGCACGCCACATTTGAAGGTAGCTAGCAAAGGTTTCCCCTCATGTTGTTTCTCTTTGAGGAGATCTAAGGTGTCAGTGTCTTTCTCCAAATTGAAGGAGAAGTAGGAGACAAATTTTTTTGACAGATCTGCAAAATATTTTATGGACCCTTGTTTGAGGCTCATGAACCATTCTAGGGAATTGCATGTCAGGCTCTATGGGAATAGGCACAAGAGATAGTTGTCGTTGTGCATAACCTCTTGACACTGGGAGTTAAAATCCTGCAAGTGGGCCTTAGGATCCTTGTTCCCCCTATATCTATCAAATTTTGGTATTTCAAAATGTTTAGGGAAGGGGATCAATGATATGGAGGGATTGAATGGATACGGGCATATGTCTTCGAACTTGAATGATTGTTTTCCAATCCCAGCTTGAAGATCTTTCAGAGTGGCTTTGATTTCTAATAGATCTGAATTGACTAGTGGCGGATTGGATGGATATGGATGGTAGGACAGTAAAGGATCCTGCTGAGAGAGCATTGAAATGGTGAGGTATGGATTTTGGTAGTGGGATTGTGACATCCCTTGTTGGTAAGCCGAAGGATTTTTTTGGTGAGGGGGTTATTGTTGTGGGGTATAGTACTGATTTGTTTGATAAAAGTGTGAGGTAGATTGCTAAGGAGCTTGGATGGGATGTTGTAGATTAGTTTGTTGGTGTTGAAGGCACTGTTGTGATTGTTGGGAGGCCACATAAGGTGGTTCTTAATGGAATTGTTGCTGATTATGATAGTAATAGTGCTGAGGAGGTTATTGTTGTGATGTCAACTATGTGAGCTGAGATGGGATGTTGTGTTGTGGTTGAGCCTACGAACGTAAAATGGATGTGAGGAACGGGGATATGGTCTGAGTGAAAGGTCAGGATGGATTGTCTTGAAATTGGTATGGTGGTTGTTGTGAAGAATCCAAGGTGTTATGCAGGGGTTGTTGCTGATGAGATGGCTGAGATAACATAGAGGTGTTCTGTAAAGGGGGTTGTTGGGTACTACCCAAAAAATTTGGTTGGGACATGCCTTATGGAGGTAATTGAGGTGGAAGGTTGGATTGATGAAGTTGTTAAGATGTATATGAAAGTGATGGTAGATTTGTGGCCCTAGGAGGTGGAAGTAATGTGGTAAAGGGGGTGCCCCCAGTGTTGATGGGAGGTTGATTCGAAAGAGGTGGTGTTGTTAGCGTTAATGGCGTGGGTTGTGGAACATTTTGTGGCATACCATAGGCGAAAGGATTATTGGGATCAGGCACTTGAGGACCCCCCATAACTGAGATTGGAGCATGTGGGGGGTGGTTAACATGATAAAGAACAACATTACCAAATTCAGGTTGATGCCAACCCTCAACTGGAAGAACATTGGGGATGTACGAACCCTCTGGTGTATTTTGTGAACCTTGGGGTATATTAGATGTGGGGCTCCTATATTTGGATAATTCAACACCCGATGGAGGTTTGACACCTTTTTCAATTAGGTGGGCCAATATTTCTTCCCCATGTTTTTCGAACAGTCGGTCAGTCATTTGTACATTGGCGGGATTACTGAAATGTTCCTCAAGCATGAGTTTGTGTTGATTAGCCATACTCTCTTCACCATGTGGTGAGTTGTTTTGATTTTCAGTGTTAGAGTGTGATGAAGTGCCATTATGAGGATCTTGGGGGATGTTAGGATCTTGAGCAACATTCACACCATTGGTAGGATTTGTGTTGTTATTAAGATCTTGAGACATGTTTGCTTGGGAATTTTGACCTTGTTGTTGTGCCATTTGTTTCTTAACTTGTGACCTAGTTTGAACGAGCATACAAATGTGCTATGGGCAGATTATGAAGATGTCTTTGATGAACGATTTGATTGTGATTGGATGAGATGGGATTTGGATTGAATGAGATGGGATTTAGATGGGATTTTGATTGGATAGATTGGATTGGATTGTCAAGATCGATAGGATTGTGCTGATTGATTAGGTAATTGGATAAGTGTGACTGATTTGATTGAATGATTGGGTTTGATAGATTTGAATGATTGGATGGGTATGATTAGATGATGAAAGATGTGAGGGACCCTGAATTTAGTCAAAGAAAGTTACCCTTAGTGACCTAGAGCATCGATTAATCAAGTGGATGATCATGACACTGAATCCACCTCAAGATAGAAATGGATTGATTTGGGTCGAGGATGATAACTTATGACACCAAATTCACCTAAAGATGGAAGTAAATTGATTAGGGTCGAAGTTAATGACTAATAATCGAATTCAAGTGCTAAGGTCAATTTGGGTACCCACTCTTTTAACACAAGGTTAAGGTGATTTGATTATGAGTGGTGTTTATGAGGTACGGGTTTGGTGATGCAAATGATAAAATTTTGATGAATCAAGTTCACTAGGTGATGATATCAAAAATTTTAAAATGAGTGGATGGATTGGGGAAGTTTGGGATAATAAATGGAGATTTAGAATGGTTAAACAAGAGTTTTGGGGGCTAAACGAAGGTTTGGAATGATAAAATGGAGGTTTAAAATGATCAAATGGAGGTTTTTGAAGGTTTAGAATGATAAAATGGAGGCTTGGAATGATGAGATAAAGGTTGGGAATGATTAAATGATGGTTTAAAGGCTAAACGGATCCAAACGGGGTGATTTCAGCTGTTCAGGAGGAAAAAATTTCCCCTTTGCAGTAACCAGGAGGGCATAGTCACCCTTCTACAGTAAATCAGAGGGCGCAGTCACCCTTCCTGCAATAAATCAGAGGGTGCAGTCGCCCTTCTACAGTGAATAGGGACTTGGTTTGATGAAATTGATTATGGCAAAGACTTTAAAATTACAATAATAAGGCCAATTCATCAAAAATTTTACTGGTTTCTCACAAGAAAACACTTTCAAGCAAACACAATCCTATGATTAATGTTAAGGGTATGGCCAATGAGGTCTTAATCTAGGATGCACAAGGTGTCTAGGGAGTCCTCGATATACTCTCGATACGTGAGGCATAACCGTGAACACCAGACTGTCACAAGCGCGAGTCGGGAACCCCAACGAGATTTTGAAGGGCTTGGACCAACTCTTCACGTCTATCTAGGTATCACCCTAGCTTCGACACTCTGCCAATTACGACGCGTCTGGATTGGGGTACAACTTTTTCTCTCCCCCCTTTATATACCCTGCCGGTATGTGTGGTTGGAATCGTCCCTTGGGGTGATGAAATCCCCAAGCAGGTCCCACTAGAAAGAAAGCACTAATCATTTCCAACTACTCCCCAGGCTCACACAAAGTGCAAGGGGAAAGTGAACAAATTAATGCCTCCTTTGGGTAACACAAAAAGATAGATATAGCAAGCAATGAATATTACTTCCCCTAATTAAACTATGTTCTTATATTAATGAAAATAGCAAGGATAGTTTTAAAAATTTGAGCTAATGGATGGCCCTGCAAGCAAATGTTAGTTGTTTTATCCTACGTTCTTCACCAATTACACAAGAATATGCTGCAAAATGTTAGAAAAAAAACAAATATCCTTGCAAGAAATAATGCTAGGGGGTTAGTACTCGAAAACAACAAAAAATAGGAACAAAAACAAAGGTAAAATGGCAGTTTTATCTTTCAAAATGTGTTGTTTTGGGGCGTATTTGCCCCTTTGCAGTGCTGTTAAGAGAGCACAATCACCCTTCTGTAGTGACCAGGAGGGGGTAGTCGCCCTTCTGCAGTGACTAGAAGGGCGTAGTCACCCTTCTGTAGTAAAAAGTTAGCACAGAAAGTTCAACCAAGGGGCGTAGTCGACCTTCTGCAGAAAAGTGTTAGCACAAAAAGTTCAACCAAGGGGTGTAGTCGCCCTTCTGCAGAAAAGTGTTAGCACAGAAAGTTCAACCAAGGGGCATAGTCACCCTTCTATAGAAAAGTGTTAGCACATAAAGTTCAACCAAGGGGTGTAGTCGCCCTTCTGCAAAAAATGTTAGTACAAAAAGTTCAACCAAGGGGTGTAGTCACCCTTTTGCAGAAAAGTGTTAGCACAAAAAGTTCAACCAAGGGGCGTAGTCGCCCTTTTGTAGAAAACGTTAGTTCAAAAAGTTTAACCATGGGGCGTAGTTGACCTTCTACAGAAAAATGTTAGCACAGAAAGTTCAACCAAGGGGCGTAGTCGCCCTTTTGTAGGAAATGTTAGCACAGAAAGTTCAATCAGGGGGCGTGGTCACCCTTCTGCAGAAAAATGTTAGCATAGAAAGTTTAACCAAGGGGTGTAGTCGCCTTCTAAAGAAAAAGTTAGTACAGAAATTTCAATCAAGGGGGCTTAGTCGCCCTTCTACAGAAGAGTGTTAACACAGAAAGTTCAACCAAGGGGCGTAGTCGCTCTTCTGCAGAAAAGTGTTAGCACATAAAGTTCAACCAAGAGGAATAGTCGCCCTTCTACAGAAAAGTTTAGTAATCTAAAAATCCAAACAAGGGCGTAGTCGACCTTTTGCAGTGAAACAGAGGGTGTAATCTCCTTTTTGTAGTCACCAGGAAGGCGCAGTAGCCCTTTTGCAGTCACCAGGAGGGCGCAGTCACCCTTCTATAGTCATCAGGAGGGCGCAGTCGCCTTTCTACAGTCACCAGGAGGGTGTAGTCGCCCTTCTGCGACATATTCCTGCAAATAGCTCAACAACAACAAACGTGAAATTGAGGAACCCGCTTGTGGGTCCCACCGGGCGTTCCAGAAATGTGATATCCAAATGTTTTATCTATTCTAAACAACTAAAATATAATGGAAAAATACAAAGAAACACCTCAAGATTAGCCTAAGGAATTTGTTAATGCAAAGAGAAAAAGTGTAAAATTATTGCAAGTGGTTATACCTTCTCTTTACAGCTGAAACTCCTTGGTTGGCCTTTGATTTTGGATTACTTTATATGCTCCTTGGATGGCTCTTGATGTGGCTAAATGAAATATTAAACTATATGGTTGGATGAAAATGCAAATAGATAAAATGGATGGCTAGATGAGTGCACAAAATAACAACATTTAGTTGAAAAATGACTAAGTGTTGAAAATGCCTTAGAGGAGGGGGTATTTATAGAGAAACTTGAATTCTCTATAGAATTCACTGGTTGAGATTTATCCAACAAGGCCAAGATGAAGGGCTAAAGTGAGTTGAAGACTCACAAGCCCTCACATCTTGACATGTGGAATGTGAAGTGGCTAAGGGTGAGATGGTGTGTAGGTGATGTGGAAGGGAGGTACATGATGTGGAGGAAGGACAAGTACCTTCCAAGTACCTTGGGGAGTGAGAATATTTCCTCAAAAAGGAACTTCTTATCCCCAAATGAGAATGAAAATGATATTTGAAGAATTTTGGAATTCCTCAAAAATCTCCATGGGAAAAGAGAAAGTGGTTGGAGAAATAAATGTGAATTAAAAATTCACATTCCTAGGAGAATCTAATGGATAAGAGAGGGTCTCCAAAAAGGTGAGAATTGGTCACATGTGCATGAGGTGAGAAGTCAAATATTCTAGAAGCCTTGGAAGGATAAAATGTGAATTAAAAATTCACATGGGGAGGAGAGAGACCTAGGATGAATAAAAGTGAATTAAAAATTCAGATAGGAAAGAGGGTCAATGCCAAGAAAGGCAAATGGAAAGGTTGACTAAAAAGTGGTGCCAAAAGTGGCTAATGACTTTGAGTAAAGTTGTGCAAATATTTGATTATGATAATTAATGGAAGATTAGAGACAAGTGGAAAATGTAGGAGGATGTGACATTAATCCTTGATTAAGAGGATGCACATCCTAATTATGAATTAAGTAAATTAATCCAAATTAGAGATGGATTAATTCAAGAAGAATTAAAATGACTAAATTAAATAAATTGATGTATTTATTTAATTTAGAGAGGAAAAAGGTACAAGATCAAGTGTTTAATTGTTAAATAAAATACTTTAAGAACCTTATGTAGGAATTGAAATATTAATTAAATAAATTAATATTGACATAATGGATGAATAAAGAGGTAAATTTGATCATACAGGAGTGATCAAATTTGGGTGTCTACAGTTTCATTTCGTTTCACATACATTATACATTATGATCATGCTTGTGTTTATTTATATGAGTTGACTTTAATATATTTTCTAGATACATTTTCATACATGTTTTAAATTCTAGACTAGCTTTAGATATATCTAGCATTTCATGTGGAATTTAATATACTTTGATCTTAAATGCACTCACATATGTATGTTATGTTCATTATGATTATTAGATGCACTCACACACACACACACACACACACACACACACACACACACACACATATATATATATATACATTTACAAGAATGCACTATAAATTCTTGTCTAGAATTAAATTGCATCTATTTAGATGTCATTGTTGAATGAAGTTTAGATGTCTTAAAATGATTAAATTTCAAATTTCAATAAAATCACATGGTTAGGTGACAATTTAATACATTCGTTATAGTTTAAATCATATTCATAATAAAGTAAGGGCCTAATTTTAACTTTTTTCCAATTCTAGCAAATATACATCACTAAACAAAAATCTATACTTGACATATATAAAATGTATAAGATAAAATTGGAACAATATAAAATGTGATTTATAAGTTCATTGAAGTTCATACATAGAACAAACATATAATGTATACAACTATAACATGATGAAACATATGTGCATATAAATATAATTAAAGCTTATCCACTTTTAGTTGAAGTTCACAAAATGATATTTACATAATTTATATGATGATTTTTTTTACAATGACAATCATGGTACATTGACTTGATGGGAACCTGCAAAAATAATTAATGTAAGTAAAGTAACTATATGTTTTATGATTCATTTAACTCTAATTCATGCGAGAAAAGAACAATTTACTAAAAGTTAGAAAATTGGATCTTAGAAATTCCTTACAAATTCAAGTGATGTCATGAGTTGGATCTTAGAAAATTGGATCTACTATATTAATTGTCATGAGTTGTTCAATGCACAAGTACTAGCCACCAATGTGGGAGACCTGAAACAAAAATGATTAAATATAATTAGGAAATTACTTAAGGGGATGCTCGATGAATGAGTTTAAGTGTACACAATCTAGGATGACTTAAGGGTGCCTAAGATGATATTGTTTAAATAGTACCTAAGAGGATGACTTAAGGGGAGTTAAGAGAATGATCAAGGGGAACTAAGAGGATATGGATTAAGGGGTCCTAAGATAATGGATTAAGGGGAGTTAAGATAATTATTTAAATGGATGCAAGAGGGTGGATTAAGGGGACCTAAGAGGATATGACTTAAGGGGTCCTAAGAGGATGGCTTAAGGGGATTCTCAAAAAATGGATTTAAGGGTACATAATGTAGGATGACTTAAGGGGACCTAAGAGGATATGGCTTAAAGGGATCCTAAGAGGATGTCTTAAGGATAGTTAAGAGAATG
>VDFB02387136.1:0-12866 GCA_007258455.2 Sequoia sempervirens
TGCGTTGAAAAATACGAATTTCTCTTAAGATATGAATTTCTTCTTAAGAAATAGGAATTTCTCTTGAAGCTTGGTGATTAATAAATGAGAGTGCCATGTTTAAATAAGAAAATTCGCTCCAACTAGTGAACTACAAGATTTCAAAACCCTGACTGAAATAGAAGATTTTCAATTGGTCGCCCTTCAGTTGCACTGCCACTAACTTGAAGTTTGAATAATAAAATATTCATTATGCAATTTGCCAAAGGCGCCAATTATAGAAATTCGCCATATGAAAAGTAAATATTAAAAATTATTGAACTTCAGTTGACAAACCAGATGAAGCTTTAGGCTTCACCGCTAGACTTCACTGATTTCGAAAAGTCATCATTTGAGCTCATAGGCGTCCATTTGCTCAAGATATTACACTTTTTATTAACTTCCTACTTTGTAGCTAAGTACAAAGTTACAACTGGCCATCTTCGACACTGAATCTTGAATGACCGGGTGATGCTAAGACTTAGCTGAGATATTCATCGTGAAGCCTGCTGAGCAAAGAAGAAATGTTTGTTGGGAGTCGTCACTGCAAAATCCATCACTTAACACCTTGAAAAATTAAGCTCCCTTGATTAAATTCATTTATAGGTGCCAGACAACCATTTTCCTAAACTATCGTCTGACACTTCAAACAGCTGCTAACGGCGAACGGTGAACCCAGCTGACAGGAAACCAAGTTCACTATGTGACTAGAAGCATTCTGCATCCAACGAATATACGCACGGCATCTGAAAATTGCATTAAGGGCCTCACAAGTAAAAGCGCCCCTGGCCTTTAGTTGCATTGGCAACGTTTTGACGAAAGTTGAACTTTCATCCAAGTACCCTACTTTGTCCTCCGATATCGAGAGCTGGGTTGATCCGATTCGAGCCACATTTGTTTTAATAGACAGCCAAAAGCATTGAGAAGAGACATCCCTAGAGGCGACGAAGCAAGAAAACGGCTTTTAAGACTTCAAATAGAAGGGCGCCTTTCCCAAGATGGAATAAACGACCAGACTTGCCATTTTGTGAGTTTTCACTTTTCAGCATTTCGCCAAAGACTTCGCACGTACGAGCGACTACCAAATCCCGAAGGCTGATGGTTGGGCTCGTTGGATAGATAAAGTAATTACGCTCAAGTCTCGTGAAGACTTCGAACCCAAATGACCTCATCTGACAGGCCTAAAGACTAGGCGCCTCTGGACTATAGAAATACAATGAAAATTTTATGCCAGTCCGCCCGTGAAATTACGTGCTTGGTAGAAACTCTGCCACGATCACCCGGAATGTCGGATCGACAGGCAACTTGGTGCAATGCAAAGCTGAACTAGAGTAGTACTGATGTCAGGAAGACCTCGTCAGCAAACTGGACCATCTTAAGGGTTATTTTGACTAGCGCCCCTAAGCTATAGTTGTGCTAGAAATGCAATGAAGAAGCTCAAAGACGTGAAAACTCCATTATAAGCTCATCTTCAGACGTTGGCTGCCGGAGCTTTGGGACTCGGATGACTGCATTTGATAGCTTGTCGGATAAGCAGACTAGTCATGAAGAAATTGACTGCATCAGTCATCAAAAAAACCAAAATCCAAACCTCCTTTAAGAAGGGCACCCTCAAGCTACAGGCCCACTTTTACTGGGAAAGGACAAGTTTCTGCAATGTAGAACTTTGGAAATTTCAACTTCTGTCGCCAATTGCCGGAGTTAGGAGTCTCGGATAGCTTTGCTAGATAGCTCATCGGATAGGTAGACTAATTCTGAAGAGATTAACTGTATTTATGAGCACTTTCAACAAGATCTTGACCTTCAAACAGAAGGGCGCCCCTGAGCTACAGTTGCGCTTTCTTGCTTTTCTCTAAGAAATCTTCATAATTTAATCACTAAAAACTCTGTCTTAACCACTGAAATGACCATGTGCAACATGAAATGCTGTCGCGAAACGCTCCTCTATCATGAAATGCTCCATTCTGAGTCTCTGATTCAGGTTTTGATCAATGAAACTGCCTTTGACTGACAAACTACTGACAAAACTCCATGCTTGATATTGCCCAAAAACTGTATTTTACATCATTTTAGCAAGATTTAGACTCTTTTAAACAAAATGCCTTGATGAAGCAAAAATTTTGGTTTTGGGTACAACATTAGGCTCCGTTTGGTGACCATGTCGGATACCTACGGCATAGGAGAACCTAAGAATCTAAGTGTTAAGTAGACCAGTGATTTATAATTGGGCATTGGAGTCAGGACTTTCCCTATTCACCTAAAAACATTGGAGTTTCATAAAAACCTAACCTAGAAAATCACCTAAAACAAGACTACCTAAATCACCTAAAACACGACAAAACATCACAGAACGGGGAAACACAAAACAACATAACGATAAAGCATAAAACAAAATATTTACAATATTACTCCTCCCCCGAAGGGTTAAAGTGCTTAAGATACTGCCCACTATAGGGAAGCGGGAAAAGCCTTCCATCCTGATGTGAGAGAATATAAGTGTTCTCTCCTGCAGATTCATGAATCTGGAAGGGCCCTAACCATAAGGAATCAAATTTTCCATGCATTCCTTTTGGCTCATGCCTTTTGTCCCACAAAAGGACTTGATCTCCAATTTCAAAGTCTCTGTGACGAGCCTTCTTATCAAAAAATTTCTTCACTCTTTCCTGATGCTGAGTGATTTTATCAACAACCTCTGTCCTCTCTTCTTGAAGTTTCATCAAGAGCAACATCCGCTTTTGAATAGGATTATGGAATTCTTCATCCTCCACTGCAAATGCTAGCTGTAAAGCAGACAACTCCAAGGTAATGGGTAGAATAGTTTCTGTACCATACAAAAGTGTAAAAGGCGAGGTGCCAATAGCTCTTTTTGGAGTTATACGATCAGCCCAAAGGGCGTAATATAACTTAGTATGCCAAGCACGTTGATTTGACTCAACTAACTTTTGTATAATGGTGACAATGTTCTTATTGGATGATTCGGCCTGTCCATTACCCTGAGGGTAATAATCTAACGAATGTGACAGCATAATGCCGTGATCAAAACAAAAACTCAAAACCTCCTCTGATGAGAAGCAAGTTTCATTATCAGCCACAATTTTTCGAGGAACTCCGAAGCGAGAAATAATATTTTCCTTGAGAAAACTACAAACCACTTCAGACGTAGCGAGTTTAGTAGGAACCGCCTCAACCCACTTTGTAAAATAATCTATCGTTGTAAGGACATACACATGCCCCTTACTGGAAATTGGATTGACAGGTCCTACAAAATCAATACCCCACTGTTGAAATGGAGCATCAATGACAACTGGCCTGAGTGGAAAAGATGCCAATTTCACTTTACCAGCAAACTACTGACATAACTAACATTTGTACACCCAATCATATGCATCGCGGAACATAGTTGGCCAATAAAACTGTGCCCGTAGAATCTTGAATGCAATAACCCTTGATGAAAAGTGTCCTCCGCATGCCTGATTATGAAAAGCTTCTAACAATCTTCGTTGCTGATCCTTTCCGACACATAATAGAAAAGTTCTGTCAAGGCCACGCTTGTACAGAACGTTGTTAACAAGCACGAAATTTTGTGCTTTTAATTTCAGTGTTCTTTTCTGCCGTTTGTCCATGTGACGTGGACATTCTCCATACACTGAATAATACCATAGAGGTGTGTACCATTCTTCTACAAAATTAACTAATAGGACCAAAGGAAGGTCCTCTTCAATTTCTTGTTCTGAATCAATTACACCATTGCTCTTGAATTTACGATCTCCATCTTCTGCCAACAACCAACAAAGTCCTTGTCCGCAAACAAGCTTGGTTGGCTTAATCTCCAGATCATATTCCTGAACTCTCACAATCCAATTCCTTCTTTTTGTGCCCATCTCCTGTTGGGTAAGCACGCTTTTGACTGATGGATCGGTGACATACACCATTGTATGTGAATTCAAGAGATAAAATCTAAAATTCTTGACAGCTCTGACAACAGCATAAGCGTTCTTCTCAATCTGGGAATAACGCATCTCAACATCTTTAAAATTAGCACTTATAAAAGCAGTAGGAGATTCTCCCTCCTCGCTAAGTTTCTGTGTCAGAAATGCAGATAGTGAATGTTTTGACGCATAACAGTAAAGGATAAAATCCTTCTGAAAGTTAGGCCGAACTTACATTGGTGCATTAGCAATAACTTCTTTGATTTTAGTAAAGGCCCGTTTGCCTTCATTCGTCCACACAAAAGTAGACGTCTTCTTCATCATTGCTGAAATCTCCTTTGTCAGCTCTGAGAAATCAGGTACGAACCTTCGGATAAAGTTAACTTTACCGAAAAAGGAGTGCACCTAGGTTTTGCTTGTAGGGAGAGAGAGGTTTCTAATTGAATCCAATCGATTTGGATCTATTCTGGTACCTTCTTTGGAAACAATATGGCCAAGTAACGTGCCCTCCGTCACTGCAAAGATTGTCTTCTTTGGATTCAAAGATATTTTGTGATACCTACATCTCTCAAACACTTTCACAAGGTGTGAAAAGTGACCACTCTGTTTATCTGAAAAAACGGTTAAGTCATCAAGGTAGACGACTATGATCTTATTCCTAAGATCCCCAAATGCTAAATCCATGGCTCTTTGAAAAGTAGCACCGGCGTTGATAAGGCCGAAAGGCATCCTTTCATAAGCAAACGTTCCCCACGGGGTGGTGAAAGCTGTCTTGATTTGATCCTCCTCAGCCACTGCAATGTGATTGTAGCCAGAAAAACCATCAAGAAGTGATAGCATCTATGATCCGGTAACTATCTGCAATGTATGCTCCATGATAGGTAAGGGATAATTGTCCTTTAAGGACGATTGATTCAAATTCCTGAAATCAATGCAAATTCTGATTTCTCCATTCTTTTTGCGCACAAGAACAATATTTGACACCCAGGTGGAGTGATGAATAGGAAAAATTATCCTAGAGTCACCATCTTCTGAATTTCCGCGTAGATAGTATCCTGAATTTGCGGATTATAATGTCTTTGTTTCTGCCTGAAAGGCTTAACTTCAGACTTCAGCAGAATTGTGTGAGACAATTCAATGGGTGTGAAGACCTTTAAATCTTCATATGACCAGGCGAAAACATCTTTGTACTGCTTGAACAAGGCGATAAACCTCTCAGTCTCCTCAGGAGTACAACATTTTCCTAAATTCACAAACCGAGGCTTGTCTTTAGTACCTATGTTAACTTGATTATATTCTGATGAAGTATTCACCCCTGACCTTTTCTGATCTTGGATGTAACAATCATGCCTGTCAAAAATATCCTCTAAGGATACAAAACCTTTAGGAATCTGATTTCCTTTCAACTGTATGATTCCAAATTCTATAACCTCAGATTCTTCAACAATTGACTCTCTGTAAGGAGTTGAACTCCCTTCAAAGAACAATTCTTTGTAGTTATCTCCCATGACGAGAAATTCTTCGATATCTTCATCGTCACTGAAGACTTGCCAGTTGTCTGAATTATCAAGAACAACTGGTCTGTAGATTAACTCAATAGCAAATGAGTTTGGCGAAAGTCAAAGTTAGGCATAAAAAGAGCAACTAAAACTGCAAGAACATAAGCTTTGCTATTGTTCATTCTTGAAATATATTTGATATTAAATGCATCAAAGCAGTTGATTGCATTCCATACCCTCTGCCTGTAGTTTTGGAGACAATTCTTTCTTACATGAAATTGCTCTTTGACCTGCTTAACGATCAGCTCTGCATCTCCTTCAACTTGAAGCAGCTTGGTCCTGTTGATGCGATTTTTGTGACCTCACCAATCAGCCGAAGAACAAAATAGTTTGGGGCTACTCCGTTCTCTCTTGATCAAAGTATTCCGTGTGCTAAGATTGCGAGAGAGTTCACACGTTCAACTCCAAGGTTCCTTAAGTGCGAATAGACCCAGTTTGGTTGATGTGTATTGCTGTGTTCGTACGAGGGGACTTACACAATTGTTCAGATTTCTTGCAGTCAGCAGCCAATGTAGGATTTTGAAGGGGAATTCTCACGTGTATGATTTGGCAATGTGGTTCCTTTCCTAAAACTAATCAGAAAATGCGGAAAGTAAAGAGGTAAGGGCCTAAGAAATTTATATTCTATTCTAAATGCAAGATATGTGGGGCTTCGTTTCAATAGACTTCAACCGGATTTTACCTAGCCTCCGTCGGACAGCCTCAGCAAAATCGGTGCAATCTTCAAGGGAAATAGCAAAAGATGTTCAAGTTATGACCTAACATGCATACACCATCACAACGACGCATATAAGCATATAAACCATAACCGAAGTTAAACTCAATGTAGTGTCCAGTTGACCACACAAGGCGAACTTATCATCAACAAGCCGCTAGTGGTATGGAATAAAGCGAAGCTATCTCAATAAAACACCACACACCAAAGTAAGCTACTTGCATGAATCTAAGCTACTTGGATACGAAAGGAAGAAGAAACCTTGCTAGCATTTCATGACAAGACGAATTCCATCATCAATGAAAAGATCTATTATCATAAAATGTGTTACACAACAATCTCCTCAAAAGTTTTCAAAGGGAAAACTTTCTTTCTTCTCCAAATGATGCAAAAATGCTCTACAATGCTACACTATCTAGCTAATGCTCTCTCAATGTCTATTATTCCAATGTCTATCTAATTCTAACTGATTACAAATGAGGGGGACTCCCCCTTTTATAGCTAGCCAAGTCCCAAAGGACGGCTAGGGTTACAATCAATAGAGGGGCCAGAATTGTGCCACCTCAGCCCTAACCCTAAAAACTGCCAGAATAGGGAGTGGTACATTAAATGAATCAGAGATTCCCACTCACTCCCAAAAATAGAAAAAGGTAATAAATGCTCCACATTCAATCCTCTAGAAGATCCTCGTCCAGTAGTGTGTTCCCATTGGCCCTCTCTCTGACTGCCAACTCAACAAATCTGCTAAGTACGGCCTCAACCTCATGAACTGAAATAGGCGGAACACAATCCAACTGAAACTCTAACACCGTGACTGAATGCTCGTGCCTCGTACAAGATTTTATCCAAGCAGCTAAGGAGTCCTGCGTGTTCTGGATCAAAGTGGAGAATGTAGCAGTATTCTCAAAGTCATCCTGTACAAAGGTCTTAACGTCTGCGAAGAAAGGCACCAGCAAACCCCTCAAATTATCAAAACTTATCTCATCCGGATTCAGCCGCCTAGCAAATATGGCCTCAAAGGTATTCTGAACTCCATCTATAATGTTGGCCATAGCCTTATGTACTCTAGCTGAATCGCGTACTTTATCGAAGAAGCCGCATACGAGTAGCGAAGAATACCGCGAGAGAAATCATATCGGTCATTACGCTGAATGACACCTCCATCAATCGACAGCTGCAATGGCACATGCCTCAACACCTCAGGTATTTGGATCACCTTACACTACGATATATAGAAGTAAGCCCCAAGCATGATCCACGCATCCATCCCGTGTCAAAATAGTAGAGGCCTCTTTGAAGGCAAAGGCAAGGTCCTCCATAAATTTCTCTGTCTCGGTACGAACTCCTGTGACCCATTTGTCTGCCTCCTGTGCCATCCTTCCCAACTCTACTAAGCCGCTGATCGACTCTCTAGGAATATCTGCCGGAGGCTCTATCACTGGTACATCCTGCCCTCGAGGACGAGACAACTGCTGAACATACCCAATTAACGCCTTGTGTTCTCGTTTCAACTTCTTGTATTTTCCTTCTTTCTTGAACAATCTATCCTTGAGGGCGAGGAAGGAGTTATCACACTCCTCAACAATCTGAGCACCAGTAGGGCGTCCCAAATCCAAAGTGGTGACCACATAGTTTTCAGGAGCTGCTTCATTCCGGTCACACTCGACTCGTGGGACAGCAACGTGAAGAGTACGAGAGCCATCCTCATCAGTGGAGATCTTCGAAAACTTCCTTGCCTTCTTCTTCGGTGGAGGTGCACTGATCCTGTTTAAAAACTCCTCCATCTCAACTGCCGGATCAATCTCCTCACTTGGGCTTCTTCTCATTCTATCTCTAAGCCAATCGGGCACCTCATACAGTATATCGAAGGGCCGCTGCTCCTGTGCCTCGACTTCTCTAACCTGTTCAACCTCTTCCTCATTCTGGCGAGGCTCATCGTCCTCAAGTGGCTGAGTGTCACCTGACACTATATCATCATCATCGCCATCGTTCATGGCCGCCTCTAATTCTTCTTTGGCCGGGGGTCATTAATAGTCCCCTCATCATCATCTTCGATCAATCCTAGCAGTGCGTTGGCACTACGGCCAATTGACTCCCTCAGGTGGAAATTTGAATATCATCTTTATCTCCGGTGCACGATTCCTTGCTTAACCCTTTGATAAAGCAAACAAAGAGACCTCCTGTATACTTGGAGAGCGTGTCTCCAAAGGTGCTGCCACTGTGACTCGTGGAGGCTCTGGCTGAATTATTTCTTTCTTCCTGGACTCTGGACCCCGTGTGATCTGCTTCTTTCTTCCTGTGGTGGGCGTCCTGTGATCTCCCATCAAGTTGTAAGTCAAAGCAATTGACCTACTTTTCAATCTGTTCACTCTCCTGTCAACCCATGCCCTGGTGAACGTCATAACTGGGATAGAGAGAGTATCCAAATCTGCAACCTCGGGCTCTGACCAATCTATAGGCGGAAGTGGAGTATCCCGAACAGCTGCATAGTCTGGATGAACAACATCCATATCCTCGTTAACCTGGTCCGGAACCGGAACTACCTCACACTCCCTGATCAGAGTAATCGGCAACCTAGAGAACATTCTCTTCCTTACTTCAATCTCATCAACTGCATCAGCCCAATAATCTTCTATAGTGGCCTTATGTTTGAATTCTTCCGACAGAACCCAATTGCTGTTATGGTGTGGGTCATAGTGCTGTCGGCTTGTATGATATGAGAAGTGATAAAATTGAAGCTCACTCTGGCTTCTCTAGGCTGCTGTGTCGAAGGACACACCTCATCCAGAGTTGCCCATCACAATTGAAACTCTATCCCCTATTTCTTTTCTTTTGGATTTTGTCAAAAGTAGCAAGCTGTCTAGATATCTCTAGCATTATTATCTTCTATCTGTTGAATTGCCAAGAGCCTATAAGGGTATGAAGAGAATCCTTGCAGCCTAATGTATGAAAATCTCGGAAATTGTATAAACCAGCACCCATACCTTTCAATTAGCTCCTGGGCATCTCTAGAGATTCTGTGATGTAACCTCTCCTGAAGCAGCCTCGTGATGTACATGGTGAATGAATCGTTGACACGCTTATAGTAGGTTGTGCTCGACAGGTGCAACTGTGTACACGCCTCATGGATTTTGAACTGATGAGAGCCACAACCGACGGGTTCCTTATAAGAAATCCCCCTGTACCTCGTCATTCGTGCCAACATATAAATAAGATAGGAGCTCATGTAGAACGTTTTAGTCCTCCTCAGGCTCAGGAGCTACTCATGTATATTATCGCTGATCATCTCAGCCCAATTGACATAATCCTTGCCCTCTAGCACCAGGTTGATGTAATAAAACATCCAAGGCTCGAAAATGTAGGATTGTGGGCAACCACCAACCCTGCTCAGCAACATGATAAGATCACAGTATTCTTGTTTCAGGTCCTCTGCTATGATCTGTTTCGGCAACTTCGCACGAGAAGGCTTTGGAGTGCTCATCCAGTGGGTGTTAATTGTATCCATGCACCGTTCAAAAGCAGAAGCATACATCCGCTCCGCTCGCTCCCTGGACTTGTAGATCATATTTCTGTGCACCGGGATCCCGAAAGCTTCACCAATGGCTGCCGGAGTAAGATTGGCAAGCACTTGGCCATCTGGTGACATGATCGACCGATGTTCCTTCTCGTAGCAATTGGCGCACTCCATAATCAACTCCGAACACTGAATGGCTGGCGGAAAACCAGCAGCTGCATATAGTACACTTCGGACGATGTTGTGCGAAGTGACTGAAGCCCGATGACTTCCAATTCCGAACAGCCTGTTCTTGAGTGTCTCCAGGTTGACAGAGCCCAAGTTAGTGTCTGTCAACTTGCCCAGCTTTGAAATGAACTTCGACTCTGGCATGAACGTTTTGCTGAGCTTCTTGATCACAGCCTGTCTTGAGGCACCATTGTCCCTTCCGGTTGTCCTCGCTTCAGCCATCTGCAACATAACAAACATCCATCAGCAATTAAATTTAATAAAATGATACATTGTATAGGGGCTGCAGTCGAATTCTAGAAGCTGCAATGACTTTCGTGTTTGCAAACCTCAGCTTCTTCTCTTGAATAAATTCGAATTCCAATACTTAGAACAGATTTCTAAGTAGACTTTGATGACTTTACTTCACAATCCTCAATCAGCAATTTGAATGACTTTGTATCAGCAATCAGCAAACAGCAAACTAGCAAGTTCGTACTTCTAAGTTCTCAGCTATTTCTTTGCTTCAAGGCGTCCCTCAAATGGCAACTTCAACTTACTTAACAAATCAGACTTCAGCCTCAACACTAGCAAAGCCGTACCTCTTATACTTCAGCAATGGTGCTTCCTTGACTTTAGCAAATACTTCTTTAACCAGCAACTTAAGGCGTACCTCTCACAGCTTCAAAATTTAATCAACTCTCAAGTGCGCCTCCTCAGCAAACTCAACTTCTCAGCAAAATTCAAACTTCAGCAACTCACTCAGACTTAGCAAAATTTCAAACTTCAGCTTCATCAACTTACTGCAATGCTTCACCCTCAGAGCAAGTTCAACTTCCAGCTGTGAAAACAAGTGAAAAACATCTTCGTTTTATAGCCAAAACTCGAATTCTAGAAGAAGTTAATTTTAGCCAGTGCCATTAAACTCCACTACTCCACTTCAAGAATTCGAATTCTCCCTCTCTGGTGTTTCTGACACTTGTCTCCAGTCGTCGGGAATATTATTCTTCTAGAAACTTGACTTTGACTGGCGTTTTGGATTTTGCTTTCAAAAATTTAATTTAAATTCACCATTTTTTACTCACCAGCCGGAGCTCTGTTACTGGAAATCGAATTTTAACTCTCTTCTGCTCCGGAAAATTCATCTTCGAAGAATTTAATCAAAATTATCTAGGCAACTGACTTCAGATTCATCGTTCAAAGAAAATTCATTTTGAAACACATTTTATTCGTTTTTGCCTTAGAAAATTTAAAATTCTCCCTTAGGAAAATTCACAATTCGAGCATTGATTAAATTCCTCACTGAAAGAGTGTCGGCGAAGCTTGAAAGACTTGGAAATCCATTCATCATCACAAATGTTCAGTACCCAGAAGCAAATTTTCTTCAGAACGTCTCGAATCCATGGGTACCCAACGAACGGGTTCATTTAATTTTTCAATTTTGAACCTTAGAAAAATATCATTTTCATCATTTAAATTCGTTCTTCGCCTGTGATCACTCTGTGTTGCTCTGACTTCTTGAAAAATTTGAATCACCTTGCAACATCATCGTCTCTGACTTCATCACTGAGAAAAGTTGCTTGCTCTTCGGAAAATTTTATCATCTTGGAGCTCTAGGCGTATTTTCCAAGGGAAAACAATTTGCCTTAGAAAATATTTTTAAAATCATCTCTTGCATTTGAGAACTTGCCTTAGAAAAAAAATTTATCGTTTGCCAGTGGAGAGAAATTTCTTATCAACTTCATTCAGAAGAATTTTATTCATTCCCGACACGCCTTGTACATTTTATCTTCACTTCGCCCCATATCACTTCACACTTAGGAAATATTTATTCAAGAACCCAACGCCTTAGAGAATTTAAATCTCACGCCTTAGGAAATTTTTTTTAACACTTTATCACTCTAGGCGCACAACACTTGACATTTTATTCTCAACGCCTTGAAATATTTTAACGCATAGCATTTTTCAACACCTTATAACTCCCTTACTCTTGGTGCATACCACACTTTGAGAGGAAATTTAAAAACCACGCCACACATACCTTGATCACCTTGAACGCCTAACACTTACCATCCTTCACCACGCTTTGGGAAAACCTTCACCTTATTTACCACTTGCATTTACTTTTCACATCCAAACATGGGCACATTTTGATGTGAGAGAAGGATGAACTTGCCACCACGTCCCCCTGTGACCTTTCAACTTCCCGTTTTCGTCTTCTCATGCACAAGTTTGGGCGCATTTTGCCTATGGAGGAGGACGAGATCTTTGACTTTGTTGACTCTTCTTTACCCTGGGCGCATTTTGATGTGTGTGAAGGATTTTCTTCTTCCAACGTTCTTGGGTGACTCTTCAACTTCTAAATTTCGTCTTGACATGGCCTTGTTTGGGCGCATTTTGCCTAGGGGGAAGGATGAAAACGTTTGACTTTCCTTTGACCATTTTGCCTTGGGCGCATTTTAGCCATGGTGGAGGACGAAGCTTGCATCTTGGGCGCATTTGGATGGGGGTGGCAGATTTTCATGCCTTAGAAAATATTTTCAACTTTTCTTCTTTCATCTTGGGCGCATTTTGCCCCTGCTGCAGGATAAAAACTTTGACTTTCTTTGACTTTCCTGCCTTGGGCGCATTTTGCCAGTGGAGGAGGATGAACTCATTTTCAAAAAAAAATTCTACGCCTCTTCAGCTGAGATGGGCGCATTTCTCTATGCCTGCTGGACGAGACTCTAGACTTAGACGAATTTTTATCATCTTTTGCCAGCTTACGTGCCCTGCTATTTATAGTAAGTCCTCTGAATTTGCGCCTCTAAAGCTCGGATCAACTTGAAATTTTGAACGTAGCTTCTTCATAACCTTATCAACCTATCGACACTGCCACTTTTAGTCACCCTGCTATTTATAGCATGTTTTACGGCGGTTTACTA
>VDFB02387137.1:0-56198 GCA_007258455.2 Sequoia sempervirens
GAAATGTCCTGAAGATAAAAAAATAAGGGAGATATGATGCACTCTCCTCATCTCATCGAGGAGAAGACCTAGGAGCTCGATGCCCAGTCAAAGGACCAAAGGCCATCATCATAATAGTCACTTGTGCCTGTGATGTAGAAGGGTATGCCACCGTGGTTTGTATTTGTGACACTGATGGAAGAGAAACTGAAGGTTGCACTAACACTGTGACTGATGGGTCTACTGAAGGAGGCTAACTATGAGAAGACCTGTGGTTGTGCCTAGACCTATCAGAGTGCCCAGATCTATGTCTTGATGACTGCCTTGTAGATGTCGAACCCCTTGCACTGCTCAGGCTACCACTACCACTACCTGACCTATTGCCACTACCTGTCTTTGTCTATGTTCTCATCAGGGTAGGATCCCTCCTCTTTGGTGGCATGACCTATAAATATAGTACTATGTATCACCCAAGTTGCAAACTCACCCTGTCAAATTCCTGAGCCAAATTTGTAGATGGTCCTATACATATTCGTAAGAACTCTATGCACCATTACACTACCTCCAACTGACGGATCACTGCCTGATCCTGGTCTACCCACATCACCTCTAACTCTTCCTGTAGTGCTCTGACCTATGTGACACTCTCATCCAATCTCCTCTATAAATTTGCCACCCTCTAGCCTGTTGTGGCATCATGGGGTAATGTCGAGCTAGATGGTACCTCCTCCTCTCCCTCCACCATGCTTTGTCTCAGTAGTCTCTCAGCCTCATCAATGGCCTCATCCTCATCCTCTTTCCTCATATCATCCTCTCCTCTGACTCCCTCTTCCTATGGCATATCAACCTCCATCTCAGCCTCCTATCAAATTGCCTCCTCTCTAGCCTCCTACTCCTATCTGGCCTCCTCCTCAGCCACATGCTCCTCATGATCCACACCCTCCTCTGGTCTAGGATCCTCCTCCTTAGATACCTCTAGGATAGTATCTAATGCCCCTCTCGCCACACACTGTCGCACCCTCCTGGCCTGCCTCCTGCCATCTCTCCTCAGTCTCCTATCGTCCCCTCCATCATCTCCATCATCTCCATCTCTCCCTTCACCTCTACCTCCATCTTTTCCTCCATCTCTCCCTCTACCTCTACCTCTGTCTCCACCTCTACCCCCTCACCCACCTTGTGGCACACGTGGTATAACCGATCTCCTGTTAATCAACGCTGGCCCATCTGGATTGGACAGTGGTACTAGCTGATATGTCTTCCACCATAAATCATAGTTTGATTTCATCCCTGGATCTGTAACCCCACCCTACCATCCCCACTATTGGGCCACTAGCCTATCGATCTACTACTAGACAAATGCTACTGAAATAGGTGGCCCCCAGGTTGACTCCCTAGATGAACTAGCATACTCCGTTGTCCCCATCGTCACACCCTACTACTCTCCAAACTAATGCAGTATAAGTTGTGGAAGGTACATCTCGATGATCAGCTGGCTCTATACTGTTTTTCCAATCAAATATTGAAACTATCGTCCAAAGCTTAGATGATCATCCTTTCCCTCCCACTGCCTATAGTCCTTCTAAGGCCTCCAAATAAAGGAAATCATCATGTCGATGTGGTGTTTCCACCAACCTATCTCTCCCACCCTCATCTACTATAGAGCACCAACATAATAATAAACATACGACATATCATCTGCCAGTTGTGGTCTCTGAATTGGTGGTCAGAAGATAGCCACATGCTCCCATGCCCAGATCATCAGCAGTGTCGTACCACATCTAATGCTCTATTCCCTCCTATAGACCACCTCATGGAGCTAATGATAAAGCATACCTAACAAATAGGCCCCCTAGACATAAACGGTCCTATCTCATCTCATTCCCACCAAAACATCCCCCCAACCAATGGGAAATCCATGTCCGCGCTGGTCGAGAATCAATACTTCATCGATCAATGTCACCAATAGTGCATCAAAATGACCATAGTGCTCTGCCATAAAATCCTAGTGGATCTCGTATCCTTCAATTCCAAGTCTTGCACCCTAGTCATGGTAGTAAGTTGTAAAATTTTGATAGCCATGTTGAGGGTCATAAACAATCCACTCCCCTCGGATCGACAAGTTCATAATACAATAGACATCCTCAAGTGTAATAATGGCCTCTCCTATCAGTAAATCAAACAAACATGTCTCTAAGTGCCATCTCTCACATAAGGTGGCCAACAGTCCCTTATTTGCCTGGATAATGGGCATATAGGTAACATAGTATAAACCCAATCACATCAATCGACGTCACTCCATCTCACTTAGCTGATCTCAAAATTTGTAGGTCGATGGCCTACTCTCCCACGTGTAAATAGGTGCTAGCTGTCTCTACACATGGTCAAATAATATGTCAGCACCTTATAGACAATCATCATTATCATTTGTGTAACTCAAAAGCATTCCACATTTGAAACCCATCAAACTCAGCCTTCGTCAAAGCTAAAGTCAAATGCATCGCGTTGACTTCATTTGCATCATGAAGAAGAATTTGCATCATTTCATACTTCAAGTGTGTCTTGATATGTTGAATGTGTCATTCTAGCTGGTGATTGCATCACCACAGTGTACTTGCGTTGCAACTTTTGGCATATGCATCATTTAGTGCAAATCCATCGTTTTAAACCTCAAATGCGTCGCAATGTTGTGAAGGCAGCATTCTATCTATCAATTGCAGATCACTTTTTTGATTGCATCATGATTTCAAGCGAATGTGGAACAATCAGTGGCCCTATCCTAATGCCCTTTGCATTTGCATCGCTACCCTTAAATGCGTCAATCGTGAATGCAAATGCAGCTTATGCATGCATCGCAACACATTTGTTGTTGACCTTAAAACCCTAATTTTTCCATGAAAATGATAAAATGACAAAGTGGGTTAGGAGTACATACAACTAGCTTTGAACCCTCTAGCCGCTTGTAGGTCTGCACGATCTCTCCATGATGCTCGGTCACTAGAATCACCATGGCTACTACAATCCTCTTCACTCAGCCCTCTCAAAATTGCTAAGGTGAATAGTGAAAATGAATTGACTTTTACCCCACTATCAACCTATTTATAAAGTCAAAATGGCATTTATCAACCAAATTTTTTATTGGAGGCCGTTTTGATCTACTTTGACCACACTTTTGGCTAGTTTAACCTCCTTGAATTCAAAAAACATTTGCGCCATTGTCTTTCTGCTCACCATATTGAATTATCGGGACACTCTCCAAATTTTTTTATTGTTGGCCCAAAATTTGAATTTTTTTTTGAGGGAGCATAGATACTCCGTACCTTTGTTGGGGCATGACCTTGACTTATTTTCTTTGCCACAATGTGACAAGCTGCATTATGACAAAGAGAGGCAAAATGTAGACACATAAAAATGACCTAGGCCTGCAAACTCTATTTTTCCACCATTTCTTCCTAGCATAATTAAGACATTTTAATTATGTCCTT
Organism: Sequoia sempervirens; assembly: GCA_007258455.2. Lineage (NCBI taxonomy): Eukaryota > Viridiplantae > Streptophyta > Pinopsida > Cupressales > Cupressaceae > Sequoia > Sequoia sempervirens. Next base: position 3,462 of record VDFB02387137.1, read on the forward strand.
GGTCCACTTTTGTCTATTAATTAAATAATTCATAATTATTTAGTTAATTCATGTCCTCCTTATTCCTCTTGATTATTAAATAAATAAATGGAGATTTTATTTATTTATTACGTCGCTAATTGCCTAAAGTCTTCTTATAATTAAATAAATTCCTTAATTTATTTAATTATCCTTACCCATTTATGTCCTCTTGATTATTAAATAAATAAATTTCTTATTTATTTAATATGTCACTAATTTTGAAAATCTTCTCACAATTAAATAGAATCTTTAATTTATTTAATTATTGGTAATCCTTTCTAATTAAATAATTATCTTCAATTATTTAATTTTGCATTTCCTTCTTTTAGTAAATAATTTGAATTAATTATTTACTATCATGTGGTCCCCACCTTTTGAATTGAATTGATTTTTAATTCAAAATAGTCTTTTTCTTCAAAAATCAAATAATTTCTATTTAATATTTGATTTTCAAGCCACCTTTTTTTCTGTGCCAGTCTTATCTCTTGTCACATACATTGTTCACTCTTGATTTGATTTTACAAAAATAATCTCGTCCATTCATTTCAATTTTTCCCTAATATTGCCCTAACCCTAATTGTGGGTTGTCAAATTGAATCTTGTCTATTGATTCTAGGGCATTTGTCAATCTTCAATCTTGGCCATTTACTCAAAATTGCATTTTCTATAAAATGGAAATTTTGGTCTTATTTTGTCATCTCATGCAATCTTGTTTTAGGAAACCTTAGGCTATCTTGCACTCTTGTCATACTTTTTCAATCTTGTCATTATTGTTATTTTTTCATAGTCATATTAGTATCTCATTTGACATAGTTTCATGCTCACTAGTTGCACACAAGCATGTTATTTTGCAGATTATTTCATCAAGCTTAGCAGAAATGATCCTGAACTTCTCCTTAAACTCATTTGCAGTGGCAAGCTCATCTTTGAGAATAACTACCTGTCTCTCAAGCTCTTGTTCATTGTTCCTGGATTGTTGCAGTTCAATCTCCAGCTGAATGAATCCACTATTTATTTAGTTGCATTCCTCATATTTCTCTTTCAATGACTGGGCCAAATTCTTTTCATTCTTCTATCTTTCTTCAATTTATTTAGTTAACTTCATTGCCACGGATTATGTTTCAAGCTTTAGAGCAGTATTATCCTTAGCAAGCTTTTCACATTATTTTGTTATTTCTTTTAGGGTTTGATTCAAATGAACATCTTTCGAGCCTCTGCTTTCTTTTTGCTTCAACTGGCCACACAGTTCTTTCCTCTTTTCCCTTAACTCATTTATTTTATCCTTTAGTGATTGAATGAATTTTTTGGTAGCCACAAGGTTTGCTTTTAGTTCCATGACCTCTTCTTTAGACCGATCAAGATCATCAAGTGCACCATAAGCTATTGTTGAAGACCTCCTACGTTCATTGTAATCCAAGATCCACCTCAAGCTGTTAAGCTTAGAAGAGGAACCTGCTTTGATACCAATTGTTGGACACTAGGAACATTGAGAGGGGGGATGAATCACTATTCCACAATTTGAATCTCAAATCGGATCTTAAACTATCAACAACAATCTTTAACCTTTAATAGCATTCACAACAAATAAATAGAAGGAAAAATGCATGTACATTAATAAGACAATGTGAACACCATAACACCAAGATTTTTTTATGTGGAAACCCTATTATGGGAAAACCATGGTGGAGATTAATCCACAAAGTATACTCTGTTAAAATTATGATAAAAAGGGGAATGCACTTGCATTCAGGCACACTTCCTAGAGCTCACTGCTCAAAATACAAAAGAGGACTCACTGTCCAAAAGAAGTTTGGATTAAAGCTATTCAAAATATGAACTGAGAAAATAGTATCTCTAAATGCCTAGATTCAGTTCCAATGAAGCACATGAATACTGATTCTAGACCTTCTTCCCAATTCACACTTCTACTCTGTTCTGCTTTGCTCTACTCTACAAAAACCCTTATGCTGCAAAAATTATCTTGACAAATCCTCTGATAATACTTCATGTAGTTTTTCAGAACTTTTTCAAACACACACCTTCTCCACACCATACATCACACAACATCACACCTAAAATTAATTACCAATCTCATTTATATATCTGCTAACAAGAATTTTTATTTTTGTATGTCAACTTGAAACAAAATATATTACTCTTCCACAAGTTGACTCCAATCACCAATTAGAACTAATGCGTACCCACACAAGTTGGCTAGACTATAGTAGGTACCCAAACCAAAATTTCCAATATAAGAAGTAGTTAAAAACATACTCCTCATACATCCAGAACACGCCATACACAACATGTCGGCCATAATGAGAAAATAAGCAATAAATTATTCTAATGAATCTCCAAACTCATGCATGGATCAATATAATATCATAAAACATTATCAGACATATATCATACAAGATTGCAAAGCATCTCTAGGGATCCACACAACATAATAATGACTGGTTGAAGTCTCCAGATCAACTTAGCAACTAGATACTCTATTCTTCATACATTCTTCTAGTAGAGTATTGTCTTCTACTTTCCTTGCTAATAGGAACTGCTTCGAAACTATAGGCCACACTAATAACTCCAGTTGCCATCAATGACAACACTAGCAACCAAGAACAATATCCTAAAGCCATATGCCAACAATATATCACTTGTGAGGGTCTCCAATCAAATTTTCATTCTGTCCATTTCAAGTTTTTGAATCACATGAGGCATGACAAAAGGATGAATGTGCCGAATGTGTTGTAAAATCTTCTCTCAATCATGGTAGTCGAGACCTAGAAAAGTAGGGATAACTCTGTCTCTCACCATTGATTGATTAAGTTTCTGGTTGAAAAATCTTTGTGTGATGTTTCTAGGATGAATTCAAAATATTTTATTAAGGTTGATTAAGATTATTGCAAGGAGGATTTTGTAGATATTAAGCATTTTCCACCTAGGGCTATAACTCAATCTCGTAGATCTAGTAGAGGAGTAAGCATGGCTAAAGCCATTCCTAGTGCTTCAACCTTTGGTGCTGGATCTAGCATGAATCCTCCTACAATTGAGGAAACCATTAAAATTAGTTCTTCTAGAACAGAGCACTCGAAAAAGAAAGTTCTTCATCAGAATCTGATGATGAAGTTCCACTTGGAACCCTCATGAAAACTAGGGCACAAAAAAGAGAGGTAGAAATGAAAAAAGAGAAGGATAAAACACAACCTAAAAAAATAAAAGTGCCAAGTTTGAAAAAGAGAAAGGCTAATATTGCTCATCTTGCAACCAAAGGAAAATGTGAAAGATCTCCTAGAAAATCAACACCAGTTGGGCCTACAAAGGAAATCCCTAAACCTGGTGAGACCTCGCATGAGGATCCTAAACCTCTAATAGAGTAGGGGCATGTTGAAAAAGAAGACATATTTAAGGAGGATGTGACATAACACTGAGTCGAGGAATTTTAAATTGATTTTAAATCAAAAGAGGGATTAATACTAAATTAAATAAATTAAGATTTATTTAATTTAGATAGGAATAGGGTAAATGACAAAGTATTAATTATTAAATTAAAACAACACCCGATATGTCAAAAGGTGTACAATTAATTTAATAAATTAATATTAATATGAGATGGAAAAGTAAATTTAACTATATGGAAGTGATTAAATTTAGATGTTTTGTAGTACATGCAATAATTTTGAATTTATGGAAAGAGATACAAAGAAGGGAGGAAGAATGGAGAAAGGAAAAATAGAAGTTGGAGGAAATTCAAAAGAAGGATAAAGAGATTGAGGGGAAAAATGCAGAAATTGCTACCCTAAAACAAAGGTTAGATGATATGGCAGCTTTGGCACCCAAGATTCTAGAATGTAGAGAACTCCTAAGGGTCTATGCTCCACTCCTAAAAGAGAAGTATCTCTCTTTCAAGATGTCAAGGCTTGCCTTAGGTTTGAATCATTCTATTGATACCCCTATGGAATTTTTCAATGCTTATAAGATTTCCTCCCTTGAAATCAAGAAATTGTTATGTGAATTTTATTTACATAATTATGTTGTCACAAAAGACCAAGATTGGAACCTGTTGATGTATGTTGGGGATGTTCAATTGAGAGAATTCATGTCTTGGGTGGAAAATAAAAATAGTTGGGGACAACAACATGGTTCTTATAAACAATTGGAGTTTGATATCCCTCTGCCTGTTAGAACTGAATCAAGTAACCCAAGGGATATTTACAAAGAATAGCATAGAATGTTGCTCAGACCAAGCTATGGTAATAGGATTATGCCTTGGATTGAGGTAGTTTACATAGAGTATGAAGTAAAAATAGCATCAAAGGAGGAGAGTGTGGGGAGATGTTTATCTCAAAGATGGAATAGTTTGATTGATGAGTTGAAGCAATTTGAGCCTCATTCCATCCACAATTATTTCACAACATTAAAAAGAATTTAGAGACATATTCAGATTGGGATAACTCATGGATTGCATTGGCTTCCCCTAGCTTTCTAGCCACCCATGCTCATGTGGCTTGTGCCAAAGTTTAGATTCTACCAAAGTGACATTGCTACAGAAAGCCAAAGATGGAACAGATTTGACAGATTGAGAGGATTCTATTGGGATATTGACTTGCGTAATATAGCCATTGATGTTGGACAACTCTTAGTTGAAAATTTTAGAGCTTTGACTAGGCAGAAGAACAACTCTTCCCCTACTAGAGGACCAATAAGACGTTAGGTTGTGGGGAGTGATGAGCCTAGTTTTTGGTATAGTTTTGGGTAGAATCTATAGCCTATTTTCTCATAGATGTCATGGAATTTAATGCTTAAGTGTTGGAATTGGCATAATGTTTCTCTCAAACCATTGAAATTTGACATTACCCTATCTCTACAAGCTTTAATGATATTTGATGTAATATGTGAGTCATCTATATTGATTTTGCATGTGATTAATGAATGTTTCTTAGAGTGGTTATTGATGTGTAGTTATTATGCATACTAACCTTGACATGCAGATTTAATACACAAAGTTAAGGAAGACACCACTAGCTAAGCATCCACCATAATGTCTAACTGAGAAATCACTCCAAGTCAAAGGAAACCAACAACAAAGATTATTCAAGCAACTAAATGTAACCACCTTATAGTGGACCTTAATGATTGAGCATGCACGAGAATTACTAATGTGCTAGATCTGTGCTTGACTCGCATGTCTAGCTAGATTCCCTGCATGCGTGACCACCATCACTCCATTTTCCCCTATTTTTCATAAATGGCATCCTCCTAGTCATGGAGTTGACTCCCTTATTTAGCAGTAGTATAAATAATAATTTGATGCTCCTTCTTCAAGAGGTTGCATGATTTTACATTGTACTCTCATTTTCAGTTTGAGTGATACAAATACATTACTCTTTGTATGCACAATTTACAGTGAATAAAATAAAGTTATGAGTTCAAGCATTTGAGATCTTGTTAGTTCAGAGGATACTTATCCAAGGGGTCCACTTGGTGAGTAATCTGTCTTCTTAGTTTAGTATTAGTTTAATATTACTTGATGTTTAGTACTTAGTTAGAAATCTGGCATTGACTGTTCCTGTAACCACTAGAAATCCATTTTGTGTTTGTTCCTATAGAAAAAGAAGATAGAGTAGTTTCATGTTTTTTGCTTAGATATTTATTCCTATGCACATTTTAGCTTAGGATAGTTTTTGGTTGATGTTCAACATTTGCTTTATTTCCTTTCAAGCAATTTACTTTCAGTATTGTGTTTCTTAGTTGTAGCATGCAATAACTACTTGAGCCCCTAGTGCACATATAGTGTTGACCCATTTCAAGTTCACGTCCCTGGGTTGACAAGTTAAATGCACCTTCATGATGATTGAATGGCTATTTAGGTTAGATGTCCAATCTTTGAATCATGGCTATAAAGGCTTTGTTGTGAAATCATTGTAGGAGGCCAACAAGTGCTTTGTTTAAGGAAGCAAAGCTAAGATATACAAACATTGAGAAACAAGCCTTTGCTTTGGTCAAAGTAGTACACAATTTTAGACATTACATCCTTAGAAGTATAGTCAAAGCTATTGTTCCAAATTTGGTAGTTAAAATGTTGTTAACACAAAGCGAGCTTGGAGAAAAGAGAGCCAAATGGGTCACCATTTTACAAGAATATGATTTAGAAATCATACCCATGAGGTTGGTTTGGGGAAAATATTTGGTTAGATCTATTGTTGAACTAGACCCACAAATTTTGATTCAATACAATTTGGATGTAAAGGATCAAGAAGACTGTTATTCAAACATCTGGCACTGTTTCATTAGACATACTTGTCCTGTTCATATGCAAAGAAATCAAAGAAGATCCCTTAAGATAAAATCACAGTTACATGATTAAAAGAGGAGCTCTATTCAAAAGAAATCACGCAAGAATTTATTTAAGATGTTTAAATAGAATAGAAGTTGATAAAGTGTTGCATGAACTACATGATAAATTTGGAACAGCTCATGGAGCGCCCCTAGCCACTACACACCTCATTCTGAGAGTTGGTTACTACTGGCCAATAATTTTTAAAGATACATACAAACACATCAAACATTTCTATACATGTCAAATGACATTAGATAAAGGAAAATTCAATGCTCAACCATTTCAGCTAGTGATGAAGATGCATCCCTTCTCACAATGGGGACTAGACTTTATTGGAACCATCAATCCTCCATCTTCCATTGGCCATAGATTTATATTGACTGCTACAAACTACTATACTAGATGGACAAAGGCATGTCCTAGCAAGCAATGCACTACAAATGTGGTCATCAAATTCTTGGAAGAGAATATTATCACTAGGCTTGGAACGCCATATGAATTGGTATGTGATAATGGCCTTTCTTTTGTTTCATTGAAATTTTCTAATTGGGAATTTGAATATGGCATAACACTAAAATTTTCATCTAACTTCTATCCACAAGGAAATGGATTAGCCAAATCATCAAATAAAAATCTATTGGATATAATTAGAAAAATGATTGAAAAGAACCCTAGGGAATGGAATTCTTTGTTAAAATTCACCCTTTGGGTAGATCATACTAGGATGAAAGCTGCATTAGGGAATTATCCTTATCATTTAGTCTATGGGGTAGATTCTATACTACCAATAAACTTAAAAATTAATACTTGGTAGTTTGCACAAGAATATATTGGATTAGATGACCAAATAGAAGCCTGATTGTTGGAATTGATGCATTTAGATGAGAAACCTACTCAAGCTATAGATCATTTTTCTAGGCATCAATTTGTGGTAAAAATATGGTTTGATAAATGAGCTAGATTAAAGACTTTTAGAATATTTGATTTGGTCTTGTATTGGAATAAAGCTCATGAACGTAATGGTGAACATGGTAAATTTGACAAATTATGGATAGGCCCATACCAAATTTCTGAAATCATGGGTGATAGTACTTATAGGTTGAAGTCTTTGACTAGTGAAAATATCCCATTGCCTGTCAATGGGTAGTTCCTAAAGCATTATTTCTAGTCACAAGTAAATAGTTTTTGTAAATAGTTTTCTTTTGGTAAATAGTTTTTTTTTGTAAATAGTTTTTTGTTGCTATTGCTTTTGTCTTTTTTTTCAAGTGTTGTATCATTTGACTTTATAGTAATTGGAAACCTTTGAAGGTCTACAAATCAATAGAATTCCAACTCTAGAACTTTAATCTATAGCTTGATCAAAAATAGTCTTCCATTTATAAATTGTTCGAGATTTATTCAATTCTTTATACTCTGATTAGCATGAATCATTCAGTTGATGTTGAGCTACAAACGAATACATTTAAATCATTCTATTGAAATTTGGAATAATAGTTGGTTGTATTAATTGAAAAATCAAAAGACTACCTTTCCTACCACTGTAATTCCCAACCTAATAGTGGGCTTCATTACTTGCAAGTTGATAAAAGAGCTATCATTGAAATATCAAAAGTGAAAAATGAGCTATCATTGCTATATCTAAAAAAACAGATATCAACTCTTTAGTCCATCCAAATAACTCTATCGGGGCTATAGATGCTTGACCAATAGTAGAGCTATGTTTGGGGGGAATTATGAAGATATCTTGTTGGGGCTATGGATGCTTGACTGGCAGCAAGGCTCTATCCTTGGTTGGCTTAAAAGGAATTGTCATATTATGTAGATTAATGCAAACATTTGCTATTTATAAGTTTACTATGGCAGAAACAATCAATTGCACACATGTGAAGCTCACTAATACTTAATTTTGCATGCTAACCAAAGTGAATCTAAATGTTGGAATAAGGATCCCATGATTTATAATTAGAAGACTAAAGAAATTTGGTACATTGATGTTAGATCTGGAATTGAATTTCTATTTTTTTCTTTAGTTTTGTTGCTTGCTAGTTATTGTGTGGTCTCACAACACCCCCCATTTTCCCCTTGGGAAAATGTGGACCCCCTTTTTTTCCCCTTTTCCCTTGCTCCTTTGCTTTGGTTTCGTTTTGTTGTTTAGTTGGTTGATGATCTCTCTTTCAATTTCGCTTGGTTTCTTTGTTGCCGAATCCTTTTGCTTCCCAGATTTGGTGTATCGGTTTGTTTAAAAAGTTTAACATGTTACCAAAAACTGGAGTCTAGGAGTGTTGCATTTGTACCAAGGGAATTTGTATCTTCATATGATTCTAGATCCACCTAGTATTTCATTGATCAGAGTCATCAATCTTGGTAGTTTCCTTTTTATCAAAGCCCGGTAGTTTTATTGTTTCCTTCCTTGCTCGGAAATTAGAAATTGAGGAGTTTGTTTTGAAATTTGTCAATGATCTATCTTTTGGACTTGATTTCTGGTTTTCCCTCTCGTTTAAGTTTTCTCTTTCTTTAAGGGGCATTTCTTGGATCTTGGTGTTATTTTTCAAAGTTAATACTAGAAAGATTTAATCTTGGTGATCACCAATCGATCACGTATCTTTAATGAAATATACCTTACAAAGAATCAATGTGACATTTGATTGCCACGTATAATTATCATGCCATATTTCTTCTCTAATAGTGAGCCCAAGAAGAAATCTAGGTGTTTGTGATTTGGACCATAATTCGTAATGATTACACCTTTATTTGAGGAATTAATGTGAAATAATATGTAATTAATGAAGTTGGAAAACTAGCTATGTACTTGGCACCACCTCAAGCATGCAATTTCTTTTACAACACTCCATTTCACCTCATATTGCAAATTTTTGAAAGACATTGAAGTAACGAAACGACATTGGCGTGCAAGGAGAGGTAAATTTAGAGAAACCAAGACACAACTACCAAGGGTTTTGAAGTTGCATTATGAAAGATCACAATTATTAACCAAAACCAGGTATGTTTTGAATAACTAATATTATGTTAAGTGTTTCTCAAGCCAATTTTTTTTTATAGTGGTATTTCCATTCAGAAATTGAAATGTTGATTATTCTCCAATTTCTTGAATTTAATATAAATTTTTATAAACTGTAATTTTTGGTTAAATTTAGCCCTATCTTGCACACAAGACACATATTTTGAAAATTCTAGAACAAATTATACAAAATGAGCACTTTTGATGCAAGGCCAAAAGATGAATTCAAGTATTGCAATTCAAAAGCCATACCCATCAATGTAGTGGTTACAAACACTCATATGGGATGGTCTTCTAATATTGAAATTTGTTCATAGCTATTACAAGAGAATGTTTCTCAATGTACCAAGAATGTTGTGGTAAATAAGTTACTTCCTACAAGAGGGTTTCTGCCAGTGAGGGAGACTCTCAAATTGGTTATGTACTGTATACATTACTATAACCCAACCAAGAGGGTTGTTAAGAAAGAAGGAAGAATTTACATAGACCTATCATACAAAGGAATCATATGCACATTTGGTCTCCCCATTTACACAGATATATAATGTTGATATAAAGCTAAAAGCAAGACATATCAAAATTCTAAAGAGCATAATAGAGAAATTATGAGTACCCAATGCTTCCAAGATCCAATTACACCATAGACCAAGGTAATTTAGAGGTCTATGTTCAAACAAGGAATGAAAGATATTATAACTTTGCTGAGCAGAGTAGCCGATTTAAGATATGCAAGCAAATTCAAACCTTGAATTTTTGTGATAATATCTTACCTGATAGAGGGTCATGTTGAATTGCATTGGGGAAAGATGATAAGCAACAAACTATATGAACAAATTACTACATTTCCCAAAACCAGATGCTTCTACATGTCATCTTATGCTATTTACTCTTGTGCTATGAGGGCCAGTAAACAAAGGTTGATACAAATTGGTACTCTGGACATAAAGGTTGGTAATAGTTTGATATATGCACATCTACCCCAGATCATCATCAATGGGTATAAAGATGATTATAGGAAAGTTAATGATTTGTTCTCCATGAAATTGGTCAAAACAATGGAAGTGATAAAGCCAAAAGATTATCTCTGGAAGCACAAAGTGTCATTTAGCCAATGGGTGGCTAGTACATACAACTCTCAACTTACTCCTACATTAGAGTGGAGGGATTTGATGGACATCCATTCATGCTACCAAGGTATCCTACAAATAAAATTTTTTTATTGCAATTGGTGAGATAGTTGAAATTGTCTTAGGATCTTTATAGCCATGCTTGCAAAAAGGCCTCTTTTAAATTTACCATTACAATAGGAAATTATAAGTGCAGTGCAATTAAACTAACTGAGAACATACCATTTTGAAGAGTTCCCACTCCAAAGAATGTATTATGATATTGAAGGAAATATTGCTAGAAATATAGCTATTTTTCGTGCTTATGTGCCACATTTAGAAGATTATTGGCTTAAATGTGAAGACAAGCATGTGGTAAGAAGAAGCTACACAATTTTCAAGAGATGGAATTTAAAATAGAGAAAACCATGATGTAGTAATAAATAAAGAAGATGATGTTCAGAGAGATGAAGTTGAAAATATGGATAAACATGAAAATATAAGTCTTCAAACATAGGAGGAAATTTCAAACCCTTATAATCTCGAATCTATGCCAAATATCATTGAAGAAATTCCTATTTCATAAAATATGACAAGTCAAAGAGAAGAAGTTACTGAAACAAGCGCTAAGTAGGAACAAAGAAATGTTACAGAGGTACAACAAGATGATGATATGCGTAATTGGTTAATCAGGGAATTACCTTCTCCAATGGAAGTGGAAATACTACCTCTGAATCTTAATAATTTAATACAAGAAGTAGAAACTCCTAAACCTAGGTGCAGAGCAAAGACAAAACATGTCATACAGAGAAATGCAAATAAAAATAGAACCATCCAGATAGCTACCACAACAATTGATAAGGAAAAACATTAAATAATGCCTAAGGAGTATAAGATAGCAAGTATTAACCTTAGACACTCATCTTGGAAGCAAGAGTTAGAGGAAATAAAAGTGAATTTAAATGCTAGTGTTGCCAGAGTGTAGGAATACAAACAGAAGAAAAGATAATTGAAGAAATGGGTTACTACCTTGGAACATTTTATAGTCATTAACTTTATCTAGTCGAGAGCAAGTTGATCTACCCCAACACCGAGTGTTGATGTCATGAGAACAAGTAGATGTAATTGCACTAGTTCGCCATAAAATAAATATGTTTGAAGAATGGATTGAGTACTATGTAAAGCAAGGATAATAATTCATTATAGATTCAACAAGGAATTATACCACCATTCAAAGAAATCAAAAATATTTGAAGACGAGTGCAAATTTCCCCAAGAGCAAGTCATTGAAGAAAGGCGAAGCATTGAAATTATTATGTAATCAAATATCCAAGAGTTAATATAGAGTGATATAATATCAAAACATGAACTTCCATTGCCAGAAAAAAGGAAGAAATAGTTGAAATGGGAAGGTGACATGTTAATACAATGTATTGAAGGATTTGGAAAGGTCACTGAGGAATGCATAAAATTTATTGGTGAAAATCAAGAATTTATTGAAATACTAGCACACCAAGGTTGTGATCCCCAAACATTAGGACAAGAAGGAAAAGAAGCTAAAGCCTTCAAGGAATGGATAAAAAGAATAAATAGAGATCCTATTTAGTTGTTGAAATGGGAGGTCATTGATGAGATTATACAATGCAGGAATATTATAGCTAGGTATGAAGCAGACAAAGTATGGAAGAATGATATCACAATTCAAGTAACTAAAGAATATATTAGGATTAAGCTTACTTGGAAATTAGTACAAGGGATTTCAAAAGAACGCATGCATGAAGTACTAAGTGCTTTATGAGAGTATTAGTTGAAGAAAGGTGAATGAATAGTCCTGGGGCCCGAGTCATAAGTGAAAAGAGAAACAACTAGATATTGGATACTGGAAGTGTGATGAAGTTTATTTTGTTTCAATTTTGAGTTTGCAAGTTGATCCCAGTCCTAGTAGATGTTCCTTATTCTGGTGCTTTGGAAGGGATTTGATAGCCTCAACATATGCAAAGTGTTTGTGCTGGAGTATGAAGAAAAGTGTTGTTGTGAATGAATTCAATGTGTTGACTTAGTCTAGAATGTTCTTGATGATAGTTAGCAGATTCCATGTGCCACTTTTTAATTTGCTATTTCTGATTCTCTAGATAGAATTTTAAGTTGAACTTTTGAGGCCTTGTTCCTATAGAAGGTCGTTTCCTACTTTATTTTTATTTTAAGTTCAGAATTTGTGGATGTCGGAGGAGCATAAACTTTTAAGTTTTGTTATTTTTTCTTGTTTTCTGAAGCATTCCAGTGTAAAAATTTGTATACACATAGACATTAATTAATATCAAAGCTTGTTAGATATCTAATTATCTCAGTATCTTTTGTAGTTGGTTTTGTTAGTTTGGCTGAACAAGACTGTATGTTGCATCATTTAAGGGTGCATATAGAACCTACTCAGTTTCTAGAAATGAAACCCCTTTCTTTAAAATCTTGCACCATTTTATATGTAGTTGTGAAGCAACTTGTTGAAGTTTAGGGCAGTTTGCTCTGTTTTAATTGATTCTTTGGGACATCCATGGAGAATATCTGGGATAAAATTTTAATTTTCAGTATTTTTTATACTTTGTTTTAGAAGAGATGTTTAAATTCTTGAAATGTTCCAAAAATTTAAATGAATGGGAGAAATTTATTGAAAATATTTTGTTTTCCATAAAATTGTTGAATGGTTAATGCTAAATCTACTCAAGTGATAACAAGGAATTTTTGATGTTCATGAAATGTTATTGTAAATATTTTTATTTCATAATGTTATTTTATGAATGAAGTGGATATTTTTTGAGAAATGCTTATAATTCCTAGAAAAACTAGAAAAAAAAAAACCATAGTCCCTTTGGGATTAATAGCAATATCACATCAGTACTCGAGAGTGATCCTAGTGCAACCAAGTCCTGGTTATCAAAGACTTGGGATTGAATGAAAGTTGATCTTTACCCTGTTAATGCAGAATTCCACTTTAGGTTGTCTTTGTTCCATATCTTTCAAGAAGTATAGGCTCATTGCGGTTTTGTTTGTGAAGACTTTATTCACCCTTTTTGCTGTGAGTGAAATCGTCATCAACAATTAGCAAAGATGTATTTGATGCATCTCCTCTCAAAAAATAAAACATAGTAGAAGTTGAAAATCTACAATAGTTAGACGTTACAAAAACATTTCTACATGGAGATTTGCATGAGGAGATATAAATGGAATATCTAGAAGGGTTTGTTCAAGATCACAATAGGAAATTTATTTGAAAACTCAAAAATTCATCATATGGCCTAAAGCGGTCTACTAGGAAATGGTACAAGAAGTTTTATTCCTTCATGGTGAGCCAAAATTTTACATGGAGTATTACCATTGTGTTTAATTTGAAAGTTTGAAAAAAAAATTATTCATTATCTTGGTGTCATATGTTGACGATATTCTCATAACAAGAAAATGTATAGTTGAGATCAACGGGTTAAAGGCTCAAATGGATAGGAATTTTGATATGAAGGATCTAGGAGTAGGAAAACAAGTTTTGGGCATGGAAATACATAGAGACAGGAAACATGGTAAGCTTTGGTTATCACAAAAAAAGTATGTGGAGAAGGTCCTCATAAGATTGGGGTTGGAAGAGTTGAATCAACATGCCCAATTAAATGGTTGACATAGATTGTCAACCGAGACACCTAAGACTTTAATTATTACTTGGTGTTTTCATCCTTTTGCATTATCTTTTAGAATCCAGTAGACATAGCTATTTATAAAAATTATTGTTCTCCTTCTTTATTTTGGATGTCCAAGTTTACATGCTACATATGATATTCCTCAAGTAACATGTATGATTTATGTTTGTCTACTATGGGGATAGCTTTATGTACCACTTTGTTCCCCTAATCATCCATGGTGATAGAAAACAACCTTCTTGACCTCTTTCTTCTTCCTTTTGGAGCCTGGAAAGTCTCAACAAGAATGACAAAGTTCTCTTCTTCTTGGATATAGGTCCTCTTCCTCTTTTGGACTATATACTTCAACCACACTAGGAGGGAAAAAGAGACTTCATGCTAGGGAGAAATAATGCCCTATGTGTCATGTGATTCTTGAGAATATTAATGTTATTCCTCTAGTTCTTAATTTTCTTGCTCTATCTCCCCTCTTCTCCTACTACCTCTTTGTTTTTTATTTCATCCTCTGCAACTTGTAGCTCTTTTTTTTCTTGAGGAGAAGGAATGGAAGGTGAGGGAAGAGGAGAATGAATTGAAAAAGTCAGAATGCAAGGAGATACATGAGTATGTGAGTGTGGTGGAGGATATGGAGAAGAACTTGGAGAATGAGATGGATTCTAAGGTGATGGAGGAGGTTACAAAAGAGGATATTGATGAGGAGATGGAGGATGAGATGCAAGAGGGGAAACATGTGGGGGAGAAGGAGTGAGTGAGCTAGACCTAAGGATAGATTTGGATCAAGATGTGTTAGAAGAATAAGGATTTTTTCATTGATATGCTTATTGACAAAATGAGCATGGAGTATGAGTATAATTTTTACATTATGCAGTTAAGTGTTGTCATTGATGTCAACATTGTATTTTGGTATGACATGTAATTGAGTGTATAGGAAATCTGATATTGTGGTCCACATTGGTCTATTGTGTAGAATCTTTCTTTGTGGTTTTGGGGTAATTTTGTTGGATATTAGAAGTCTAAATCCAAAATTTGACAGTGTTTCAGTTTCTAGTGTTGAAGATATGAATGACAAAAGTTTTTCTCTAGTAGTTATAGTGTTACTAGTATAGTATATATGTTTTGGAGTATTTGTATCTCTCCGTGGATTTGTATCTAGCTTTGTGGATTTATCTATATGTTGGCAGGTATAAGTAGAGTGTAAATTCTAGGTAGCATGAAGCTTGGAGGTTTGCATGCCTATTTATGGTTGTATGGTTGGTGAATTTCTATGTTAGGTCATTATTGGTGCTGACCAAATAATTCTTGTGTATTGCAAAGTTTTAATAAGTATTGATCTGTCACGTGGGAGCTATTATAGGTCCATGCCAATCTATTTGAATTTGTTATAATTATTGAATTTTTGTTCAACATATGTATGTGTGTATGTTGATCTGATGAGGTATATTTTTTATGATACATTTATTTAGGCCGACCTAATTAATGTTGTAAGTGTTTAAGAATGAAACCGATATATATGTAAGATATTTTTTTCAATATTTTGATGATAGTGATAAATGCATTATGTAATTTTGTTTACAAATTGTGTGATTATAAGGTGAATGTAGACTAGAGTAGAGTGTTAGTGCAGATCACTATGAAGTGTGTGAAGTCGGTATATTGAGCTTTAATGCAATTGTATCCCAACATGTTTTAGATGCATTTATAATAGTTCAAATCTTTGTTGTGTGCCATAAATCTCTTCTATATTTTCTTCTTTCAGTGGGTAGTGAGTCCACCTGTAGTGAGAAATTTTGTAATATCTTATAATCGGTTATAATATATTGTGAGCTAATCCTCACCATGATTTTTCCCATTTTGGGTTTCCATGTAAAAATATAGTTTTCATGTGTTATGTGATGTTGATGGTTGTTCTCATGCTTTCCTTTCCTACTAAAAATTGAATATGCTATATGTAATGAATATTTAAGTGGTTTCAAAGAATACTAATTCATGCCCTCTCTCAGTATTTTAGGTGTTCAACAATTGGTATTGTTGAATGAACAAGAAAATTAAGAGGGGGGTGAATCACTTATATCCAATTAAAACATCAAAAACATCAACAATAATCAGATCCACATGTTTTCATAAAGCCCTTAATCTATTATAATGTTTAATCATGAAATATAGATAACAAAAATTGAAATAACAACACCATACACAGGAGAACACCAAATTTTACGTGGAAATCCCAATGAGGGAAAAACCATGGTGAGTATTATCTCACAATATAAGCAATTGAAAAACCTGTACAAAAGGCTCACTACTAGAATAGGACACATTGTCCAAAAAGGATCACAACCCATGCTCACTACTAGAATAGAAAGAAGAATAGAAGATAGAATGTTACACAAAGAACATGATCTCAATGCAATAGAAATCCACCACAATAGGTCCAAAAATTTTGTAGCCTTGTATGAATGATCACAAACACCTTTTGATCACTGTATCCAATAATCTAACACTTTAAAGCTCATACTACTCTACTCAAACTCACCCTACAACATTTTTCTCTATTTTAGACAAACTCTCAATCCATTTCTTATCAATTCATCTTGTATCTATACTATCCTTAACTTGAAAAAAATATTCAAGTAAACTACACACACCTTTACAAGTTTTACAAATTTAAAATAGGTTGGCACTAAGCATTCCCACGAAGGATAGGAATGAAAGTGGACCAATAAAAAAATTAATTTTGACTCAAAATAATTCTCACACTCCATGCTACACCTTCATTAATGTTTAAACATCTTAGTTCTATGTAGTGTAAACACCAAGTAGACCATTACCTATGCAAACACCATTAAAATTTGAAGTACATGCTTCCTCAAATCCAAGGATGACTTTAAAAATACATAACACACCTCTAGACATTCTAAGGTGATCCACAAACCACCTAAGATCCAAAAAATTCTTCACACCAATTCACACCTTCAGAATGTACAATCCTAGTATACTCAAACAACTCTTCCACATACTATAACTTGGAAGACCAACTTTTAGAGCACCAAACCATGAATGCTATTAACACATAAAAGAGAATAACATCATCAACCCTCCTTCAAAACTAGAAGTCTTGAAGCCTAGCTACAAAGAAATGTGAAGCAAAAACATATCTTTCTTTGACCATCGATCCAAAATCCCAAATTCTAGATATAACATCTCTAAACACCTCTAACCAATATATCCATACCACACAAGCATATCTTCAACATAGAAGAAATGTAAAGAATAACCACTATACTTCTACAACACTGAACACCACTACAACACCCTATTTCCTCTATTTATCAATTTTCTCAATATATTCAACATCTTCATCACTACCACAACCATAGCCAAGAGCTTATCAAAGAAACACAAGAGGTTAACACCCAATACCTTAATTAAGATCAACATAATGCAAATAATAAAAGAAAAAATCTCTCTCAACCTCTACATAATTGACATCAATGAAAACACCTTCATACTTGGAACAATCTCACCTTTTTCATTGATGGCAACACAAGATGTGAAAAACCATCAAAGTCAACACCTTCATACTCTCCTTTTATTAATATTAGACAACCTAAACAACTATTGGTATTGGAATTGTTTTGCATAGATGTCAAAGGTTTTTGTTGATGATCATTGTGATATAAAGGTTGATACAAAGTTTGGAGTAGCTTGTTGGTTGATGATCATTGCAAAGGTGTTCAAGGGTTATTTCCTCATGACAAGGTTATTGTTATCAAAGGTGTTCATATAAAATACAATATTGCAAGTGGGTTCTATGGACATTTAAAGACAAGTGAAAAGCTTAGTATGAGGTTTGATTCAGGCACTCTTCATGTTTCAAAGGTATTTTCTAAAACCCTAAAGACCCAGGGTTTAAGGCTCGTGGTGATTTCCAATACAAGTCCTTCACACTTTATATTTTGAAGGTGAATTATTATTATGGATTGAGAGTTGCTTAAGTCACTAAGATATGTTATATCGGCCTAGCAAGTGACTTATTATTAATATATTGTCTTTAACAAGATCAATGATGGTTTTTGGTGAAGAATCCTACATGTGTCTTTTGATTAAAAGCACTTATTCAAAGTTGGAAAAACAATTACTTAAGCTAATGAATTAAATGCTTGTTATGTTAAGACTTTGTTTTCTACAAATATCCCCATTCGATGTTTTTTTCCTTAGTAACTATCTCCATTCAAGAGTTTTGAAATGGTTATTGTTGTGTGAAGTTGGAAATTCTATGATACAGGTTAAGAGTTTATAATCTAGTGCTCAAAGAAAAATCAAAGGTTGTTATTCAATTGTGTGTTGGCATGTGTTAAAGGATTAATGGTCCTCATTTAAATTTGAGAATGGTTATTTCCATAGTTTGCACTTTGATGGGAATGTGAAGTTTCATGGATTTTCGTATTTAGTTATGCATAGTTTGTTAACTGTTTTACAAGTATGGGATGTAGAGATCTACTAGTGCTTATGTGGATGAGAAATATGGTTCATTCCTGGTGAGAGGATTTTGAAGATTATTTCATCATGCTTTTATCATGAATGTACAGATAGAGGAAGATTTGAACAGAAAAACATGAAAGGGTTATATGTTTGAGTAGATTCAGTGAGAATTTTTTGTTGATTGCAATGCAACTATGTTTGTGTCAAGGTTTGCACAGAGAAGGGAACAAGGTGTAAATAGGTTATATAATTCCTTGTGTTTTGTTTTGCATAGCTTTGTGTAATTAGAATGAGATCATAAGGTTTTGAAGTTAGGTTGGACAGTGTATGATAATGCTCTACAAGTGCAAATGTAAATATAACTAAGGTCTCATAGTGCATTGTCATAATAGAGAGTTATTCTTGTGTAATTTATTTGTTTTTCCAAATGAGGTTACAGTCAAACTATGTGACTGCATTCATGAAATGTCTTATTCTTTTCACTGATTAGTGCAATTTTAATATCACAGATGATAGAGACTAAAATCTAAATGTGTATTCAAAGAAGATTACAGACAAGGGAAGGTTCAAAGGTTGAGAATTCTTTATGCATATGAACATTAGGTTGAGTTCTTTTTTGTCATTAATGAGAAGAGGAATTTGAGTAATATTATATAAGAGATTCATGAAATTTATCCACTTCTACATAATATTGTGTGATTTGAACGAGGTTACAGGTGGTTTGTATTTCAATTTGAGAAAATAGTGTTGTGATATGATTGAATAAGGGAGATGAATTTTGTAGATTTGACAATGCAGAGATAGAGTAGAGAATTATTTGGAAACAAAGTAACCCTCTAAGATATGTTTATTCCTTTTGAAGTGATGTGTTTTTTCCAATGAGGCATGGTGATTTCCCAGTGAGACATAATGATTTTCCACTGATGCATATTGGGTTGCCAGTGAGGAAGATTGAGAAGACCGTGAGGTAGATCAAGAAGCTAATGAGGCATATTGAGTATCCAGTGAGGTGTATAGTATAGCCAGTGAGGCTTGTTGTATTGCTAGTAAGTCATACAATTTTTAATCAACAAAGTTTTAGCCAGTGAGGCTTAATGAAACATATTTTCAGAGTGGTTTCTCACCGTTTTAGGGTTTTCCCTCATAAAACCTGTGTTTAAGTTTCCTCTTGGCAGTGTGTCATATTGTGCCTGATTGATCATCTTTGTTCAAGTGTTATGTTCTGATTTGCATATATTTTTTACTCCCTCAACATACAATATCTATAGTACTTAAATTGTTTTCAATGGGTCTCTTTAAATAATCAAGTGAGTTAAGTTTTGAAGCTGGTTTCTCACTTGACCATTGATTCACCCCACCTCTCAGTGGTCCTGTACTCCAAAAAGTGGTATGAGAGGAGTAGGTTCCTTGCACAAGTTTAATCAACTTAGGTGATCCCGATAGTGGAGTACTTATCATGGAAAAAAGTAAAAGAAACAAGTGAGAAATAAATATGAAACATAATGGTAAACAACAAGCACCACCTAAACCAAATACGAAAGATGATGAAGTAGCAATTGTAAGAAATTAATTACAAATTGAAGAAGATACAAGGATAGAAGATGATTTTGTAGTTGAGAATGTTGAAAACAAAGGAGACTACTTTGTGAGTGAATATGAACAAGAGAATAATGAATATTAACGTGAAATCAATCTTAAAGGTGAACTTATTTATGCTCTAGATGAGATCAAGAAACTTAGGAAGAAGAACTAGAGTTTAGAGTTGCAACTTCAAGAAGAAAAGGAGTCTAAGGCCAAAACACTTTCAACACTTAAAGAAGCAAAAAAAATGAAAGTGAAGTGTGAAGAATCTAATTAACTTATTGAATATCTAAAGTTGCAACTAGCCAAGTCTAGAAGAGTTGAAGAAGTCATTATCACAAACTTGCAAACCAAAATGAAAGATTGTCAAAAGCTAGAGGCTGAAGTTTTTTCTTTAGGAAAACAACTATAGAAGGTAAATCAATAGTTGAAGATGAGTCTTCAAAATTAGTAGAGCACTAAGATTTTTTAGAAAATTATTCTAAGTCAAAGGTCATTATCAAACAAGTTTTGGTTAGGATATGAAGCAGAAAAAAGTTACAAGGATGCTGCTATGTCCAAGAAGAATGTTGGAAAAGCACCAATGAATTCAAACTCATCAAAAGAAGAGATATATAAAAAAGGAGAATTGAACACCACTCCCAAAAGGATTGAAAATTAGAACAATAGTCAAGAAGGATACAAAAGAGTTCATAATCCCAAGCAAGGAATTTTTTTTAAGGTCAGACAAAAAACCAAGGAAGAAAATAGATATAAGCTATTATTTTGCTACTCCTAAAGCTAAAGATAATAAGAAGAAAAAAGAAAATTCTCCTTCAAAAGTCAACACCAATAAGTTCAAAAAATCCTTTCATTCAAGACAACATCAAATGACTAGGTTTGAAAATTCTTTTCATGGTTATTGTTATTCTTGTTATGAATTTGGTCATAGAGCAAGAGAGTGTTGGATGCATGAAAAGAAAGTTGGATGGAACAAGAGTTCTTATGAATGGTCAAATAGAAGAAGCAAGGTCATATGCCATAGATGCTATAAGTTTGGACATAAAGCACAATATTGTAGGAGTGATTCAATGAAACCAGTTAATCATCTCATGAAGACATGCACTATGAAACTTTGGAGAAGAAAACAAGAGAAAGAAAAGATAGATCCTAAACTTGTGCATACTACACAAGAAACATCCATGATTGCATAATCAGTAGCATAAAGTTATGGGAGATGATTATTGATGTATCATTCAACCACATAGACAACAACAAAGAGATTGTAAAAGAACAATGAGATATTCGAAAGGTAGTTACTTTAAAAGGGCATGGTGTTTTTGTCAAGTAAATTGACATTGATATTATGGTAATTTGAAGTACTTGAGGCAATAAAATTTACAATTCATAGAAGATCATGAAGTGAAATTAATAACATACAATAGTCAATATGAAGATAGTGTTTCCAAAGCTTATAAAGCTTTAAAGGAGAAGACAATCATTATATCACAGAAGTATTAAGAGAAGGACCATATATCATAATGAAGTGACAACATTTATCAATTAAAAGAAGATGATTCTTGATAGTGTCATTTGAGTCTTCCAAATGATATCATGCAAGTATTCTTTCTACTTTTATCAAGTGTCATAATGGATGCTAGGGATGTTTTTCTGCACAGTGACAGTCTCTCTTTTTCCAAGAATCTATATGCTTTTAGTGATATTGATTTGATAGTGTTGTCAATGCTTGGTATGATAGTGATCTTTCACTATAGTTTTTTATTGCCTTATAATGCTTTGACAATACTCTACCATGATCCACACATTAGTTTCATGTAGTGTTATAAAGATGACATTACTTTGCTAGGAGATTGATTTCTATGACTATTCTCTAATTCACAGTTTGCAAAAAAAAAAAATTGTTTTGGATTTGCACATTTCAATCAAGGTTTATTAGTGAACTGCATGCATGTGATGTTTTTTGTTGTAGAGACAAGTGATCTACTAATAATACAATGACTATAGTGTCAAATTTTACTTATGTTTTTTTATCAACTCCTCAAGACACTATCATATGTTGAGTAGTAGCTTGCATGAACAATATGGTGTTATCTTGAAACTAACAGGGGTAGTATGTGTGGATTGAAAATCCCTTTAGCTCCCTTTGGGTTGATAATATTTTTTTTCTTAGCCCTAGCCCGCTCCTCATATTTTTGGATATCTCTTGCCCCTTTTTGAAGAGTCTTTCCCACTTGCTCCATGTGTTTTTCATGCACTCCTTGAAAAGGTTTTCTCCCTTGCTTCTTTATTGAGCCCCATCATGTCTCCATGTGTCAGCAACGCTAGCCTTTGTGAGCTCGCTCCCCTTTGCTTCTCTACCAAGCTTTGCTTGCATGCCACATAACATCATTTCGTTGGCATCTTTTGACGAACTCCATAGTCAATGCTCAAGACAAAGACTCCTCCATGTGTCTTCTCCATGTGGAGTTTCATTGCAAGGAAGGGAAGAATGAATGATGAGTTCCACCATGTCGCGACGTGTCCTAACTAACTCTGTGGGTGAGTGACATGTGTCTACACAAGAATTTTTTTGCTTCCACATTGGGACCATAGCCATCATTTACAAGGAGATGCATCTAGTTTGAACATTACTACATTCTATGATTTAAAATCTTTTTCTGATGTAACAACCATGGGAAATCATTGTGATGGACATCATTTCTCATGTCAAGGGATCTTTTTTGTTACTAGCTCCTAGGTGGTGGGATAATTCTCTATATATGCTACTTTAGCTCTTTGAAAAAGAGTTTGGAGTTTGAAGAATACACAAAAAATTATGAAAAGACACTAGGCCTTTGTATTGTTTTTAGATTGTTGTATTACGATTCACAGACTGTTCCATTTTTATTTGGCCTTTATGTTTCTTAGCTAATTGACAAAAGCATTATATTGTTTTGTTATTGTACTGAGTAGTTTATTTGTAGAGCTTCTATAATTTCAATATAAGTTTGCTAATTTAGATCATGTCTTGGACTCTTCTTTTTAGTAAATGTTTATGAAAGTTATTTTATATTATTTGATAAACTTCTTAAGCTTTTCATCTATGTTATATGTTATTTCCAGACATGCAAATTGTTGAATGGGCCCTTATATCCCATATCAAAGGAAGATTTATCATGCCTACACCTACATCTTGGCATGTCAACTTAGGTTAGATATGTATTTTATATATTTGCTTCCTTTTCCCATTCCAAAACACAAATACAGAAGGAGCCAACTTCTTTAAAACTTGGAGGTCACTCGATTTAGTGCAATTGGTCCCCCCATTAACTGAATTTCCCATAAGGTTGTTGCTTGGAATTTTTAGGCATCAAAATTTATTTTTCTAGCACACCCAGTGGAACCTATTTAAATGTATCTAAATCTAAAGTGAGTGTATGAGCCATTGACCTGTTACTAGATCCCAAATAGTGAATAACCCTAGCCTGCTAGTGCCACCACTAGTAATAGTACGAACTAGAACCCATCTAGTGAATGTTATGATCCCTCCAATAGCCATGTTGCCAATTGCTAATAGAAATTATGTGGCATGGGATTTAGGAACCCCCCTTATAGCACTAGTAGCTCCTACCATTTGGGCCCCTATCTCGACCTTTGCTTTAAAAGTTGTACAAAATTCACCAAGGAAGGCTTGAAAACACCATCTGAACAACTACAAGATGTGGGAGATGTGTGTTTGGTGCATGGAATTATCAAATAAAATGGCATGCTAAGGTTACTTGTAGCCTCTTTCAAATGCATAACACTAGATTGGTATTGCACTTTGGGAGCCAATACTATTGGTACTTGGGATTAGCTTGGAGACCCTTTCTACGAGATATTTTCAAATAATGGAGATTGGTCTTCACTATAGCATTAGTTGGCAACCATAAAATGGGCCCCTTAGGAGGCCATGATTGACTTTAATGCCTGATTTCAAATGACTTGGCAAAGAATTCAACCTACAATTCACTTGCTTGTAGATTTGGAATTCATGTTCTATCTGAAGTCTATCAATGTCGAAATTTCAGTAATGATCCAGTCCCTTGGTTGGAACACCTTGCTAGGTGCATATAGTGTTGCTATTCAGGAGGAGAATAATTTGATTGATGTCAAAAAGTTACCACCTTGGCCTGCTATGCCTATATTTCTAGAGTTGTTGATTCTCGCCCAAGAGAAAACATCTACCAATGCATCAACTTCTCCCCAATCTATGTATGCCTATTTGAGTGCACCGTAGAGTGTTGCTTCTACATATAATTATTCAAAATATAATATAAGCGATGCCAAGGAGTTGTTTCGGAGCATCTCAAACAAAATAAGTATCATCAAGCGGAACCATTCCATTCCTTTGAAGCCAAATTACCAAAATTATCAAGGAAAAAAATCTTCCTACCAGCAAAATCAGTTCCAAGGAGGCTCACGCACAAATCCACAAACTCAAAAAAGTAATTAGATGGTTCTAGTACCTAATCCATTGCAAAATGCTCACCCAAGCTTGAGTGGAGAGTTGATAACATGGAAAAACAATCTCACTGATGACATCAATCCCTGGTGCTTCCCCTGCAACAAAGCACATATGCCCCAAAATTTCCCATACGACAATCTACAACAAAGAGTAGTGAAACAATGCAAAGCATGGTGTTAGAGTCATGAAGTTATGTATATTACTCTCTACAAATGGAAAATGTGGTACTCACCATGCAAATGCAAGGAATGTCCTTGGAGCAAGAGATAGACATAACTCTAGACCACACGCTCTTCTCATGGATGGAAGAAGAGGAAGCAGTGTTTTCAAATGAGTCCTCTACATCCAGGGCCCCACAAGTGCATTTTGATTACAAAACTCACTCTAAGAGGAGATTCACAGGTGAACTAGTCATCCCACAACCCAAAAATGTCTTCGACCAAACTCCTAGTACCTCCGAAATTACACAAGTTTAGCTATGAATGGAAATTGTTATAACAAGGGCTAAGGAACATAAGCCTTTGAATCCACCACCATTAAATGTGGTGGAACAATTGAAAAAATCCTCTACTAATGTGTCTCTTTGGGATATCTTAGCTATTCCAAAGAAGAATTCATTATTGCATTAGGCTCTACTTGAAGATACAAGCACCAAGCCAACAAAGCAATCACTCAAGGGAAAGGCCATTGATTCATCAACTCCCAAACCAAAGTCCTCACAAACAATACAGAGGAAGCCTCTACCGAATTTTGAGCTAAGCCAAAACTGAAACGCTTTTTCCTAACTCTTATTATGGGTAAGATATTTTTGCATAATTCCATGATTGACTTGGGTGCTAGTACCATAGTCATGCCCAAGAAAATAGTTGAAGCCTTAGGACTTAGTTATGAACCTTTAAATAGAGGAGTTATGCAACTTGATGGGAACAAGGTTGA
The DNA here is from genome assembly GCA_007258455.2 of Sequoia sempervirens. Lineage (NCBI taxonomy): Eukaryota > Viridiplantae > Streptophyta > Pinopsida > Cupressales > Cupressaceae > Sequoia > Sequoia sempervirens. The sequence continues at coordinate 29,110 of VDFB02387137.1, forward strand.
AACTGTAAGTGTCATTAAGGACCTTCCCTTGAATCTATTCTCCTACCCTAGCATCATAGTTCCATAGGATACCATGGTCATATATGTTTCCCCCATGTTCAATCTTTTCTTATCTAGGGAATTTACTTCCAAGATAGGTGGATTTATTTCTTTAGATTGGTCATACTTGATCCTCTAGACCAAACATGGAGCTAAAATGAAGATATTATCCGAAACTCTACATTTGGAACATGTGACAAATGAAGCTATGATCAACTTTGAGGCTACTCATACCTCTTTCATCAAAGAGGAAATATATTGTACTAAGCTACTAGAGGATGAGAGGGTGACCAAAGACCAGACTGATTTAGAAGAGATCCTCTTCAGTGAATATATAGACACTAATCCTTTCGATAACTATTATGCCACCAGATTGGGAACCTATGTCATCTATGATGAAGATCAAGTGATGTCAAAGGTCATAAAGGAACCTGAGAGTGATCAAGTCTTAGAGCTATGGATGTTACATTTTGATTGAGAAAGACAAAAATTTTGTGCAAGAGCCAGAATATGTTTGACATCCCCATCTAATGAAAGTACCCTCAGGTCTTTTCACTTTTAGTTCACCTATTCAAACAATGAAGTTGAATATGAAGGCCTGGTGCAAGGTTTGAGTCTTGTAGAATAGATGGGTAATGTTAAACAAATAATGGTGTTCGGAGACTCTAAGCTAGTGGTCAATCAATTTTGGAGGCTTTCTATTGCCAAGAATGTCTGCATGACATCCTATAGACATAGAGTATGGGACTTGATCGAAAGCTTCAAATCCTTTAATATCTAGATAGTGTCCAAAGAGAAAAATATAGATGCAGATTGCATGGCAGCTTTCAAATCTCAATTTGAACCTATTCCTGACCTAATTCATAACATACACTTTGTATGAGTGATCATTTGACTAAAAATCATAGATAATGATTAGAGCTAGCAAGTGTTTGAAAGTGATGAACACATCGCCTCATTCATCCAATAGTCAGGAGAGTTCGGTGAGCAACTCTAACTGAAAATTGTTGAGGCCTATGAATGGAAAATTATTCATTTAAGGTCCAACAAGCTTCCAAAAGGATTGGTCACTCTCAAAAACCTATTCGATTGTGATGATGCAAGGAATGACAAGAGGAAGTTTATAGAAAACAAAAGTGATTATACAGACCTTTAGGTCACTGACGAAAGGAAGCTCAAGGTTGGAAAAGATGTCCTACAACATGATAAAGAAAGGCTCATCCATTTTTGTGAAAATTATGTAGTGGCATGGTCATATGATGACCTTAAGGGATATGATCCCAAAATCATCTAGCATACTATAGAACTAATGAAAGGAACAAAACTTGTCTACTAGAAGTAGAGACTAGTAAATCCAAAGATTGAGGCACTAATGGCCTAGGAGTTGACAAAGCTAATTTAGTCCTAGATCATCTTCCTAATCAAGCAAAGCACATGGGTGTCCAACCTGGTTTCTATCTAGAAAAAGAATGGAAAAATCTTCCTATGTGTAGATTTTCAAGACCTAAATAGAGCATCCTTGAAGGACCACTACCCCTTGCCCTCCATGGAGTCCATCTTGCAAGTAGTGGTTGGCTTGAAAATGTTCTCTCTATTGAACAAATTCTCCAGTTACAACCAAATATGGGTAAAAGAGGAAGGATGACATAAAAAAACGTTCACTACCAAGTGGGGAATTTTTACCTACGCAAAAAATCCCTTCGGTCTCTCAAATGTGGGAGCTACATTCCAGTGAGCAATGGATATTGCTTCCAGAGAATTGATCAAGATTATATTAATCTACTTAGATGATTTGATTATATTCTCTAAGTCTAAAGATGATAATTTTGATCATCTAGAATTGGTTTTTAAAAGATGCTAGGAGTTCGAGCTATCCTTGAACCCAAAAAAATGCGTCTTTAGAGTCCTGCAAGGAAAATTATTAGGGCACGTGGTGTCCAAAGATGGAATTTAAATTGACCCAAAGCGAGTGAAGGAAATCAAAGAGCTTCCCCTACCATTCAACAAGAAGGGAGTTCAATCCTTTCTGGTAAAGGTAATTTTTGTGAGCAAATTCATTTATGATTTTGCGGGACTAGTTAGAACTATTACCCTGATGCTCAAGAAGGATCAATTATTCAAATGGAAAAAAGAGGCCAGAGAAGCCTTTGAGAAGGTTAAGGATGCTATTTCTTCAACTCCTATGTTGGTAAACCAAAACCTATCAAAAGACTTCATAATGTATGTATTTAGTAGCAAATACAACATTGCTACTAGTTTGACCCAAAAGGATGATGAAGGAAAGGGAGAACATTCGATAGCATTCCATTCCTATACATTACAGGATTATGAAACAAATTATAACTTCATTGAAAAGCAAGCCTTTTCCATTGTTAAGGGGCTAAAGAATTTTTGACACCTCATATCTTGTAACAAGGTGGTAGTATATGTTGTGCATTCTAGTGTGTGTGAATACATTATGGAAGGAGAAATAAAAAAGAAAAGGGCCAATTGGATTACTAAGATCCTCAAATATGACATTAAGGTTAGGCCCATAAAGACCATCTGAGGGAGAGGACTATGTGAATATTTGGCACATGATTAAGAAATTCTAGTTGAAGAGGAACAACTCGAGCTTGTTCTAGCAAGTGAATATGAGTTTGAAGGCTGCTAGTTACCAGATCAGATGAGATTCATGCAAACTAGGAAATACCCAATAGACCTCCCTTCTTAGAAGAGGAGATTCTGAAAATTGTAGAATAGTGGATATGTGCTCATCGAAGGAGTCCTTTTCAAAAGAAACTTTAATGGAGTTCTCTTGTGGTGCATCACCATAGAGAAAGAAAAGAAAATTTTAGACATATTTCATAGCAGTCTCGTTGGCAGACACTTCTCTGCAAAACCACCACCATCAAAATTATGTGTGCCAGATATTTTTGGCCTACACTACTTAATGACACACACTCTTTGGTTAAGGCCTGTAAAGAGTGCCAATTCTTCGTAGGAAGAAGGAAAAACTCAGCAATGCCCCTTAATCTGATAGTGGTTGATGAACCCTTTGCACAATGGGACCTTGATTTTATTAGGATGATCAATCCCACCTCTAGTGCTGGACACAAATGGATCCTCATGGCTACAAACTACTTTACCAGATGGACCAAGGCCATGCACGTGAAGAATGAGATGCAGGCAGAGATTGTGAACTTTCTCAAGGAATTGGTAACAAGATTTGACTCACCAAAGACCATAATCTCCAACAACACGAAGGATTTTCTAGGCTCAAAGGTATGTTAATTTTCACTCAATCATGGCATATTCTTAAAAAAATCTTCAAACTACTACCTGTAGGGAAATGGTCTAGCCAAGTTAGCTAATAAAAATTTAGTCTGACTCATTAAAAGAATCAGGTTAGAGTATCAAAAAGAGTGGCATAAGAACCTTTGGGAAGTGCTCTAGGTAGACTAGATAACTCTTAAACAAGTCCTTTGGACTTCACCATACGAGTTGGTATATAGGAAGGAAGTGTTATTTCCTATCTCCATGTAAATTCCTGCATTACAGTTCCTCATGTCTCTAGAGGTGGAACATAATGGAGCCATGGAGATTTGGTTGGTTTAGTTGTTGGAGGTGCAGGAAAAAAGAGAAAAGGCCCTAACAACCATGTCTAACTGCTAATAGGTGGTTAAAAGGTGGTTTGAAAAGAAGACCTCTGACCAGGGTCTCAAATACGGAGACCTAGTGCTAAAATTTAACAAAAGGGGCACAAATCTTGGTCTACACGAGAAATTTGATAGCCTATGGGAAGAATAGTTTCACATTATTCAATGCAAGCACCATAATGCACTTGAATTGGAAAATATGGAAAAAGAAGAATTGGGGATTCCAGTTAATGGAATCCACCTCAAATTGTTCAATTAAGCTTCATTATTCATTTTACTAGTGTGGATATGTAATTATGTAAATTTTCTTTGTGTTTTTGTTTTTTTTGTTCGATCAGTCTTTTTGAATCAAACCCATAATGCAAGAAGTAGAGAAACGAACTCATAAAATTAAAATGAAACCAATAAAGCAAAGAAATCAAAAGAGACAAAAAATTGATTAAAAGGATGTATATTCATTATATAGTATTATAGAGTTTGGTATTACAATTTCAAAATGGCTCTCAGGCCATACTTTTTGAAGTATATATATACTATGCAATTTTTTTAGTATGTATTAAAAACCTTTCAAGGCATATATACAAAAAAATGGAAAAAAGGGAGTTCATTATTCAAGCAGGAGCATAAGCAGTGTTAGCTGCATCTAGAACAACTTCATCAATGGTAACATCGTGAATAGTAGCAGGATCATTAACAACAACAACAATGGAAAGTAGTGGAGGATACACTAGGTTTCTAAAATCAATGTTGTACCACTCCATGCCGTAGAACAACACCACGTTGTAGTAGTGTAGCAGGAAGTGGCAGGAACAAGTAACCCTCTGGCGGTGCTCTTCACATGCAAAAATGTAGGAGCCGCTTAGGAATGGCACCCATGGTACTGCTGCATCTTCTTCAATGTGTCTATGGAGGTTGCTTGTTATAGGAAGACCAAAGCCATACACCCAATTTGTCACAACTTCTCCAAGGCCACCAAGGTAGCACTTTGGGAAGATATCTAATGTAAGTCATAGAATCATTGGCTTGGGTACTTGTTTATCAAGCAAAGAGGCAAAAAAATGGGTGAAAATGTTAGTATTAAACCTATACTTGTCCTCATAGTCTATGCAATCCCTCTCCATTACCCACTTCATTGCTATAATCACCAAAAAATGCTTATTATTCATCATGTATTTTAGACACCTATTAGAAATTTCACCTAAAAAGTTTTTCTATGACTTATTGCTAGCGAGTCTAATTGGAGTATTCATTATGCCTATCTCTACCCAACTACCAAATGCTATTTCTTCCCAATTACCAAGTGCAATTTTGGTGTTGTCTTTAGTTCTATTTATAGAAGTAGCTAACATACATGCAAGCGATAAGCATGATGCTGATCAAGTATCAACACTAAAATCCCATCAAGAGTAAACTTGAGAATCCCACCCAATTGTTTTTGTTGTGTATGAATTGTTGCATGTGAAGTTAAGAAGGAGTAATTAATTAGCTTAAACTAGTGGCAGTCCCAAGTGATCATCCACACAGTCAAGTGCTAATGTGTCATGTCGTGGGAATTTTTTATTTCTCCAATGATGAACTCAAATATTTTTGAGTACTCATTATGTTTTGGACCTAATCATTCTTTTTAGGTTATTAATTTCAAATCATGTGAAAGGTTTTGTATGCCCTCAATCACTGGCTCAATTTCCCAAGAAATCGTGTTGTAGGACATAATGACTATTCACCATTATGAATTGGCATCTTTTTGAAAAGGAAAAAAATCATTTTGCATGAACAAGAGAGTTGGAGGTACATGCCAAATTTATTGCAAAAGGGAAACCTTTTTCTACAACTCCAAGTTGAAGAAAAGACTGTGTTGCATGTGAAACATCATTGTGAAAAAATCTCTGAGTATGTTGTTCATCACTAAGAGTTTTGAGTGCATAATTTTCTGAAGAACCCAAGTGAATTATAGAGAGTTTGAACATTGCTAAGGTCCACAAATTTCTGAAATGGCCTAGAATCTTCATATGGAAGCACAAGGAGAAGTGACTCAAAGCTTATCTGAAGCAATGTGTGCGACACCAATGGCCAAATTTTTTGATAATGTCTCTTACACTTCACCTAGGATGCCAGAGAAGCTGAAGTAGGTTTGCACATATGCCATGGACAAAAAAGTTCATAGGGACCGGGCCCTAATAATGGAAGAATGGGATAACATTCATGACCCTATCCTTAAAACCAACCCTAAGAGTCTTAGGGAAGCAGCCTATGAGAGAATGAAATAGTCCACTAGCCAACATTCTTTGGCATATAAGCTATGGTTTTGAGGTTTCCCATAGTATATGGTTACTTTTGTGCATTATTGCTTAGAACTAGTCCATGAATGCATGCAACATTTTAACCTAGATACTATCACCTTTGAAGATTGGGAACTGAGGGTTGTGATCAGTGTTGAGGCTATAAGGGATATGTTATGCATCCCTCCCAGAAAGGGCTGTAGAGTAGAAAAGATGGAGACATTCACTCCAGAAAAGAGGGAAGAATTCTTGCAGACTAGATATCTTGCTCTGAGCTTTAATAACCATGAAACCAAAAGGCCTAAAGAATATTTTGTGAAGCCTCCAAAAATTTTGGTCGTGCACATTGCTTTTAGCTTGGACTTATAGGAGGCCTTCTCTATGATGGATTTTGTTTGTGGCATGGACATCCAAAAGTACGTGCAAGAGTTTCAAATGTGTTTGGGTTTTTAGTTGAGGAGACAACATTCTTTATTCTGGTATGACTTCACAGAAGTCATCATCTAGGAAATACTAATCCAAATCAAGGAATACATCACACAACACAAATTCAGGTTTTCTTCTCTCCTCGCTCACATATTTTTGCACCAGAACCCTAATTTATTTAGTAAACATATGGGAATGGCTATTTTTGATGAATATGGAGTAAGAAGGCCAATTTCTATGTGGACTCCCCTCCTCTTTACAACTTATGATTACTATAAATTTTTAGAGTGCTTCTTGACTTCAATTTTGCAAGATTTTAGTGAAGATGGAAAGCTTTATCAGCTTTCTGCTAATCAAATAGGGTGGATGTATATTTTTTGTCCTCCTTGCGATTAGTTTCTTAGGGAAGATTTCACATTTTCTTACGCTGTATGGTTTTATCAAGGATCCATTCCAGCTCCCAGGATGTGTCACAAATAGGGTGTTGGCCCTCAACATGTTTCAACAACTGTTGATTATCGATAAGAACTTTTACAGAGGGAAAAATAAGAAAGGTTTTTTCTTCTACCCTTTGAACTTCAAAATGGTGGTAATGGAAAAGAAGTAGACGCATGGTCTACTAGAAGAAATATAGCTCATCTAGGGCTAGTATTGATTTGTGACAAGTGGCAATATAACCCTGAAAAATGACTTAGTAGACCCGAATGCTAAGGTGACTCACAACTTTCATCCTTATAGCTGTCGGCCTTATTGGGAAGCTCGACATAATCCACAGTAGGAATAGGATGACCTATTTGTGGACTTGGCCTATATTCCTACTGAAGATAGGAGGCCACCATGGCTCTCTTTCTATTTTCCTTTGGTGAAGCCTAATGAGAAGCACCAAATGGGGGCCACCCTTTGCAATGAATTGGTCAAGCATTGGTAGTGGAGTTAGGAGAGAATTGTAGCCTTATAGATTTATCGTCTAGAGATCAAATGCCTTGATGCCCCATTCTAAGAGGTAGACAAGGATGAAATATTTGATACTTTTTGGAATAGAGGGCATGAAGATACTAATGCAAGTGATGATGAGAATATAGATCTAGAGGAAGCTAATACATATATAGAGAAGGGAAAGAAGGTGAAAAAGGCTGGAGTGCAAAAGAAAGAAAAGATGATAGAGTAGTTTGAAAAGACTTCATTGAAAGTGTGTCTGATTGCACCATGATCAAAGGCCTCACTACCATGCACATGGACTATGAAAAGGCCTAGGGTATCTCAGTAACCTTCAGAGGTCATAGAGGTGGACAATTCCCCACCCGATATGAGGTTGCACATAGATGCAACTTCTAGAGAAGGCTCACGGGAGCCTACAACGAGCCAAGGATCAGAGTCCTCTGCACCTTAGGTATCTTTCTCTCCCCCTATTGTCACTACATAATCTTTGGTTACTCTTGCTACCTCTACCATATTCACACCCCCAATTACTTTGAGTATCTGCCTTTCTTTTTCCACTTCTACTTCTATGGTCATGGGAGGTTTCTCCCAATTCTCCCAAATTAGACATGTAGGTTTTACACCCCCATAATCTATCCCACCTTTTGTCATAGCACAGTTTGGATCCACCATTACTACCCCTTTTATTCCCACTACATTGGCTCCAACTCAACTTTCCCAACAAATGGAATCCATTATATCTCTGCTACTGCCATCGCTCCCCATGAGTCCTTCCACTACTTCCTTGACTGGGCCTTGGTATAACATTCCCCCATTCTCCTTATTAATGGTCTCTTTTTCAAAAAATACATCATCTAGGATCACTACTCTCTCTTTCCCTTTTTTTCTTCCTCTCGATACGACCTTCACTAGTGAATTGATTAAATAACCAGTAGAATTTATGTTGGAGGGCAACAAAACAAAAGCAACATGAGCTCTCAAGGTTGAGAAGAGAAAAGAAAAAGATGTTTCAAAGCTGGCCGAGCCATGCATGTAAACCCTTTTCAATGAATTTTAGTAGTTAATGCATTTTGTGACCATGCATTCAAACACCATCAAACCACAAGGCGAGATGCAACCCGAGGACTGCACAATTCATGCTATGGGAATCGATTTGCATGCAACCCAGCCACAAGAAAAAGTTGAGTTGATGGAGAGTGGTGACTACTAAATTCCTCAAGTAGAGTCACCAACTGAAGAAGAAGGAAGAAGAGCTTAAGAATGTCAAGGAAAAGATGGAGGTCCTGCTAAAGAAAGAAAAAGAAAGGGAAGTTGAAATTACATGAATATCTCAACAAGTGTAGGTGGAAAGTGCCAAACTCTAGGGAAAACTTGTAAAATTCCAATCCATGGATCCGAACCTAGTCACTGAACTATAAACAAAAGTCATTACAAGACTTGTTGGATCAGTTAAAGGGAGAAATGCAATAGAAAACTAAAGAGCTTTGGTAGTAGCGAGCTTAATTAGAGAAAGAAATGCAGCATAAGGATCAAGAGCTCCAAAAAAAACAAGCTCAATTTGAGAGGGAGATCCAAGATGTAAAGCTTTCCTTGGAAAAATAATCCACAACCAGAGGCCAAGCTGAGGAATGATTCCTTGCTGAGTTAGAGACTCTATGGGAATGAATCTTTGTTGTAGACAAAAGAATTGAGGAGCTAATGCAAGATGTCAAGCCGAAGTAGATGGAAATTGGTATTTTAAAGAATCCTCCCCAACCTCTTGCTACTTAGCCAAATCTCCTTTCAATAGTTTGAAAACTATATACTTCCTATTGGGAAAAATTCAAGACCTTTTGTTTGACTCGTCAGTCAGCGCTCTAATTCATGGTGGAAGTGACAATTTTGAGTTGAGAGGTTTGTGGAACAATTGAGCAGTTCCCACAATTCATTGTAGAGAAGGTGCCTGAGGTGGAGAAGTTGCTAGAAAAGTTGTACATGGGGCGAATAAGACCCGGTAAATGCAAGGATTGAGGAATAGAGGTTAGTATCCAAGAAGGAAAAATAATTCATCTATTGCCACACGACCATCCTTCATGCCAGCAATTGCTCGAAAACACGAGGTAAAACTATGAGCAATATATGGATGAATTTCTCCCAACTAACTCATATGGGCTTGCCTCCCCGTTTCTCTTTAATGAGTCGGTGGCAACAACAGAGCATATCATAGCAAAAATCAAAGAGAAGTAGAAAAATTTATCTATCTTGTAGAATTTCAGTAAGCCCCCTGCTATTGAGGACATTGAAGGCATCACCCATTAGATGACACAACTGCTCTTTCATCTTGAGTCTGGAAGCGAGATATCCATGAAGTTTCTCTTCAAAAAAGTGATTGATTTGCATGAGGCGCAAGAGAATATGTGGACCATATTGATACCATCCAAGGTTGATTGGCTACCTCTATAGACTATGATCTCAAAGCTCTGACTCCATTTCCCAATGAACAAGGCTCTAGTCCTCAAACAAGAAATTTTGGGTTCACATTCTATAGGTGAAATTTCCCTATTAGTCACCAAAAGTTGTGGATTGAAAATCTCTTGAGCTTCCTTCGGGTTGATAATATTGTTTTGCTTAGCCCCAACCCATGCCTCATATTTTTATATATCTCTGGCACCTTTTTGAAGAGTCTTTCCCACTTGCTCCACATGTCTGTTGTGCACTCCTTGCAAAGGTTCCCTCCCTTGCTTCTTTATCGAGCCTTACCATGTCTCCATGTTTCAGCAACATGGGCCTTTGTGAGCTCAGTCCCCTTTGCTTCTCTATTGAGCTCTTCTTGCATGCCACACATCATCATTTCATGGGCACCTTTTGGCGAACCCCATAGTCAATGCTCAAGACAAAGACTCCTTGTTTCTTCTCTGTGGGGAGTTTCATCGCAAGGAAGGGAAGAATGAATGATGAGTCCCAACTTGTTTCCATGTGTCCTAACCAACTCTGTGGGCAAGTGACACATGTTTGGACAAGAATTTTGTTGCTTACACATTGTGGCCACAACCATAATTGACAAGGGGATGCATCTAGTTCGAAGGCGACTGCATTCTATTATTCAGAATCCTTTTTTGTTGCAACAACCATGGGAAATCATTGCAATGGACATCATTGCTCATGCTAAGGAATCTTTTTTGTTACTAGCTCTTGGGCGGTGGGATACTTCTCTATATATACTATTTCAGCTCTTTGAAAAGAATTTTAGAGCTCGAAGAATAAATAGAAAATTGTGAAAAGGCACCAGACCTTTGTATTGTTTTTAGATTATTGTATTAAGATTCACAGACTGTGTCATTTTTGTTCATCATTTTTGTTTCTTAGCTAATTGACAAAGAATTATACTATGTTGTTATTGTACTGAGTAATTCATTTGCAGAACTTCTATAATTTTAATATAAGTTTGTTGATTAAGATCATGTCTTGGACTCTTCTTTTTAGTAAATGTGTATGAAAGTTATTTTATGTTATTTGATAAACTTCTTAGGATTTTCATCTATGTAACCTATTATTTTTGGACATGCAAATTGTTGAACGAGCCCTTAAATCCCATCTGAAAGGAAGATTTACCATGCATACACCTATATCTTGGTACATCACCTTAGGTTAGATATTTATTTTATATATATGCTTCCTTTTCCCATTCCAAACCCCCAAATACAAAAGGAGTCAACTTCTTTAAAAACACGAAGGTCACTCAGTTTAGCACAATTGGTCCCTCCATCAACTGAGTTTCCCATAAGGTTGTTGCTTGGAATTTTTAGGCATCAACAGTATGCATTGCATCTCAACATATATTCATTTATTCTTCAAGGAATATGCATGTATTGGCCCCTAAGTTCCCAAATGAGATAATAAAAACACATGTTTTCCTTCTTAGTAACATTGGTTTTTTAACGATATGATTGAGTTCAATTCTTTGTTGGTAGTGGGTGCTTGTATCTAGTGACTCTTTCTTGTGTAGTGGTTTTTGATAATGCATAATGCAATGGTTTCTTATTGAATGCATAATGGATATTGGCATTACTGTAGTAGTTTGTAATGGTAGTATATAGATCCATGGAATAGGTGAGTTCAATGATCTTTTTAACAATAGTGATGCTCCTCGGTAGTAGCTTAGTGGTGGCTCTTGATGGTGCATCTTGCATGTATCTTGTTGAGCTCCTTGATTTTAGACATAATGTTGTTACAGTCTCTTTGAATATAGAATGATAGTGAAAAATGATTGATAAGTGACCTTAAGATGATCAGTAACATTACACTTTGATGTACTGTCAATCCAGTGTTTTCGTTGATAGTGAATGGAACTTTGTATTGATTGAATAGTGGCATGTTTGGAGTTGTTGATAGTGGATGGAACTCTGTCTTGGTTGAATAGTGGCATGTTTGGAAAGTGGTAGTAGTTGCTATTATTCTATGTTAGTGTTAGGGAAAATGTCAAGTTCTGGGGGCATCTCAGAGTAACCTCCAAGAATAGTAGTGCCTTTAGTAACTTTCATTTCGATTATGTTGCCTCAAAGACACGTAAAACTATATCCTAATGCAGAAATAGATAGTTTATTTCCCACATTGATCCTTTTGAGAGAAGCACATGTAAATTCAGCATCATGCATTAACAGATTCTGCTACAAGAACCAACAGAGATGAAAGATGAGACAGAAAACAGAACAAACAGATTTACGTGGGGAAAATCCTTTCAGATAAAAAACCCCACACTCCAAAGATCGAGCCATTGTATTATTCAACAACAAATGGTTATAATACAATTTTAGGCTCATATCCTTTTTAGAGATTACATCTTGTTCATTCTGGATACAACTGGTAGCAACTGATCACTTAGTACATAGGAGAGAATTCGGTAGCATAACCCTGCCTCTGCTTCGGCCTCATGAGCCAACCACTCAACTCTTTCTCTTCTTTTCTTCGGCTCTCTGCATTCCCTCCATGTATAGAATGTCCAATGCATATAAAATATATATTCGTTCTCAACAACCTCTGTGAATCATTTCGTTTCCAACTGTCGGATCACAACTAACGAATCATCTAGCTTAGCATCGTAGATGTTTCCACTTCCTTGCATAGAAGATAATCCATCCAAGTCACACCATGTAGGAAAAACTTCAAATGATCAAGGGCATCCAACTTGTGTCGCATGTTGGTGAGACACTAATTGTGTCTCCCCGATGCCATAGAGCCCATGTGTCATTATTGCCAAGATTCTTTACTATTGGCAAGACATTATATCAAGTCCAGAAAGCTATTGCTCAGACTTCCCCTTGTCACCAAGACATCATACCAAAGTTCCCAAGTCACATCGACCTCAACATTCTCATCGGCAAGACACTCGCCATTCAATGAGACATCATACCGATGTTCAAAGATCACTCTGAAATGTACAACAATTAGAAAGACTTATCGCTTTCACTAAGAGGTCATTTTGACATCAGGGTTCCTATCGGCAAGACAATCACTCTTCACTAAGACTTCATAATGAGCTCTTCATGTTATACCGAAACATCCCAGTCAGCAAGACATATCACTTTCACTGAGACGTTACTCTAAAATCTTCAAGTCATACCGACCTCAACTTTCCATTTGGTGAGACAACTGCCTTTCACCAAGACATCACATCGAAGCTCACAAGCCACACCAAAGTGCCTGACAGTCGGCAAGACATCACACCAAGCACACCATGTCATACTGAGTCGGCAAGACATTCCACATTTTCTGAGACTTCATACCGAAGACCTTGTGTTTCTTCGATGACTTCATTCACTAGGAGTCTCACCGAAAACACCCGATCACATGTGGCTTTGTCAGCCAGACTTACCGCTGTCTCCAAGAGGTCATAGCGAACCCCTTTCATTACCCCGAAGCACCTGTCAGTCGGTAAGACATTTGTCTTTTTCCAAGACCTCATACCAAGTGAGCATGTCATACCGAGGACCTAGAAGACAACGATCGGCGAGATATTCATATCAGTAACACCTCATACCAAAACATAACCCTTTCTGCCAAGTCTCCCTGATATCCGATAGACACCAACTATCGGCTAGACATCTCCCAATCACCTAGACTTCCTGTCGATAGGAGCAAGTCATACCGATTATCACATTGGCCAGATAGACCAAAGGTCATGCCAATATCGACAAGACTTCCTATCGTCGCTGAGACATCATTCCGATAGTCCAAGGTTATGCCAAATGTTTCAGATGCCGATCGCCAAGACATTCAGGAGGTCACAATGATAGTTAGGATCAACTAGTAGGTCGACCAGACATCTCCTCAGTCTCACTGAAATTTCTCACATGAAGTTTCAGCCTGTTGAACATAATGATCTTGCAAAATTATCTCTTTCAAACCTTATTGAACATAATGATCAATTTGCTTACTAAACATAGTGATCTTTGACATTGTGGTAGAAAAATGATAGTAGTATCAATGCTTGTCTTATGTTTTGGTGATGCTTTGACAGTACTATTTTTTCCTACTCTCCTTCATAGTATGTTAGTGAATTCATAATGGTGTTATGCGTTCAATGATATGTATGGCCAAGATGATAATATAGACAATGTTTTCTAATATAATGCTTCTTCTTGAATGTGATATTATGCTCAAATGAGGACAAATCTCATTCAATGATGAGTGTATTCATTAGATTGAAAAATTCTTTACATAACTTCATCATTCCCAGTGTGTATAATGATTGCACATGCTTGCAAATTGCACAATGAATAGTGGAGTCAATTACAGTGCATAATGGAGTCTTCATTAAATTGTCTTCACAAGGGGAGCCTTTATTTTGAGTGCAAAGTCTTGTGATAGTGAGTGGTTCCTCAGTTTCTTGGACACATGTCAATGGTATGTATCATTTGTCACTTTCCAATAGATAATGTATAACTTCTCAGTGAATCTCTTTTTTATTACAAAATGGAGTATAACTTTGCTCAATGCCTCTTGAGAGTGCTCTGTATGGTCTATTATTGATAGGGGGAGTAAGTAGCCCTTTTTCATTGTTGTCAAATAGGGAGAACAACAAATTGATAATGGAGAACAAGGATGCAAAGTTTAATATGTTGACATCAATGCCAAAAGGGGAGTTTTTTTGACATTGGCATTGTTTTTCATTGATGTCAAAGGTTCTTTGTTGATGATCATTGTGATACAAAGGTTGAAGTAGCATGCAAAGGTTTAACAAAGGTTGATACAAAGATTGGAGTAGCTTGTTGGTTGATGATCATTGCAAAGGTGTTCAAGGGTTATTGCCTCATGACAAGGTTATTGCTATCAAAGTTTTTTCATGTCAAAGGAAATATTTCAAGTGAGTTCTATAAACATTTAAAAACCATTGAAAAGCTTAGTCTAAGGTTTAATTCAAACACTCTTCATGTTTCAAAGGTATTTTCTAAAACCCTAAAGATCTAGGGTTTAGGGCTCATGGTGATTTCCAATACAAGTCCTTCATACTTTATATTTTGAAGGTGATTTATTGTTATGGATTGGGAGTTGCTTAAGTCACTAAGACATGTTCTATAGACCTAGCAAGTGACTTATTATTACATTGTCTTTAACAAATTCAATGATGGTTTTTGAGGAAGAATCATGCAATTGTCTTTTGATTAAAAACACTTATTCAAAGTTGGAACAATAGTTATTCAAGCTAATGAATGGAATTTTGGTTATGTTAAGACTTTGGTTTTTACACCTATCCCCATTTGATGATTTTTTCCTTAGTAAATATCTCCATTTGAGAGTTTTGGAATGACTATCATTGTGTGAAGGAACTTGGAGATGTTATGATACAGGTTAAGAGTTTATAATCTAGCGCTTAAAGAAAAATCAAAGGTTGTTATTCAATTATGTTTTGGTGTGTGTTAAATGATCAAGGGTCCTTATTTAAATCCGAGAACAGTTATTTCCATATTTTTCACTTTGATGGGAATGTGAAGTGTCATGGCTTTTAGTATTCAATTATGCACAGTTTGTTAGTTGTTTTGCAATGATGGGATGTAGAGATCTACTAGTGCTTTTTGGATGCAAACTATGGTTCGGGATTGGTGAGAGGATTTTGAAGATTATGTTATCATGCTTTTATCATGAATGTACAGATAGAGGAATATTTCAATAACAGAACATGAAAGGGTTATATGATTGCATAGATTATGTGAGATTTTTTTGTTGATTGAAATGAAACTATGATTGTGTCAAGGTTTGGATAGAGAATGGAACAAAGTGTAAATAGGTTATATAATGCCTTGTGTTTTGTTTTGCACAACCTTGTGTAATTAGAATGATATCATAAGGTTTTGAAGTCAGGTTGGATAGTGTATGATAATGCTCCACAAGTGAAAATGTAAATGTAACTAAGGTCTCATAGTCATTGTCATAATAGGGAGTTATTATTGTGTATTTTATTTGTTTGTCCAAATGAGGTTATAGTCAAACTATGTGATTGTATTCATGAAATTTCATAATTATTGTAATTTGAATAAGATCACAGATGACAAAGATAGAATGTTGAATGTGCATTTAAAGAATATTACAGACAAGGGAAGGTGAAAAGGTTGAGAATTCTTTATGCATATGAACATTAGGTTGATTTCTTGTTTGTCTTTGATGAGAAGAGGAATTTGAGTAATAATATATAAGAGATTCATGAAATGTATTCACTTCTACATAGTATTGTGTGATTTGAATAAAGTTACAAGTGCTTTGTATTTTAGTTTGATATAATAGTGTTGTGATATGAGTGAATAAGGGAGATGAATTTTGTAGATTAGATAATGCAGGGATAAAATAGAGAATTTTCAAGAAACACAGTAACCCTACGAGATTTTCTTATTTCTTTTGAATTGATGTTTGTTTGCTAGTGAGGCATGGTGATTTTCCAATGAGGCATGATGGTTTGCTAGTGAGGCATATTAGGTTTCCAGTGAGGCAAATTGAGAAGCCAGTGAGGTAGATTGAGTAGTTAGTGAGGCATAGAGTGTAGCCAGTGAGGATTGTAGTATTGCCAGTGAGGCATGCAATTTGTAATCAATAAGGTTTTAGCCAGTGAGGCTTAGTGAAACATATTTTCAAAGTGTTTTTCCACCCTTTTAAGGTTTTCCACTAATAAAACCCGTGTTTATGTTTCCTCTTGGTAGTATGTTATATTGTGCTTGATTGATCATCTTTTTCAAGTGTTATGTTTTGATTTGCATATCTTTGTGACTCCCTCAACATACAGTAACTATAGTGTTTGAATTGTTTTCAATGGGTCTCTTTAAATAATCAAGTGAGTTAACACTAGTAGAATTTGGAAAATAAATGAATAGGCGACTTAAAATTTTAGTCACAACAACTAAAAATGACTAAATTCTACTCATTTTATGCAACTCAACTATAAATGAGTAAATAAATGACTAATTTGGTCATTTACTAAAAATTATTTAGTCACACAAATAAAAATGACTAAATAGTTAGTCATTTATTTAGTCACAATCCATTTGAATAAATCATTTAGGGAATCAAGAATATAGCCCACCAAAATACTCAAAAAATTTAATAAACATACCCTAAAACTTTCGTCAAAATCTTATTTTCTGGTGTAGTCTTCTAGAATGGAGTTTTCATTTTAATAAACATACTCTAAAACCTTTGTCAAAAAATTATTTTCAGGCTTAGCCTGCCAAAATGTAGAAGTATTTTAGTATAGAATGATAGAGAATGGTAAGGAGATGTGCATGACAAGAGTCATAGGATTCATTGTTGCTTATTTCATTCCTGCTCTTCTCAACAAGGGTTACATTATTCACACTACTATTTGTAATCTAGGTATTTAATTGACATATATTTGAATAATCTCAAATTTCTTCAGATGCTTTTGAAGTATCAATGTATCCTATTAAGGGTTTAGAATGATTTCTTTTAATTTAAAAAAATAAATCTAATGCTTTTGAAGTATCAATGTATCTTATATAGGGTTTAGAATGATTTATTTTAATTTTAAAAAATAAATAAATGATGTATTTTTTTGTGATTAGATAATGTGGGGATCTCCTAAATCTGCCCTAACATACTGTCCTCTTTGGCACTATATTCATTACTCTAGCTGCTAAGGTTTTGCAAGTGACATCTTTAATATCTTCATGACTATGGCTTTTAAATAGATCTTATTCTTTGCTTTAATTGTTATCATGGTAACCCTTTAGTTCCATAATCCACCTTCAATCTCTTCTAAGAATGTTGTCTTAAACTAGATTGCATAGTATGCATATAAACCAAGTCCTTCATACCTACCATTGTTCCAAATCACCACTCACTTCCTTGCTTAAATTTTTTCCTCCATAAGCACAATAGCATGTTTTAAAATCATGGTTGCTAGTGATTGATCATTAAGATCACTCTTTCATCAAGATACAATGATATTTTTTTCTTCAAATTCAAGGCATTATGCAAGATAACATTGTGAATTTTTTTCTATGTACGATTTTATTTTCTTGCGCATTTACTAGTTTTCTAACTACCTTTAAGACTAGATATTGCACCCTCAGCTACAATCTCAAACAACTCACTCACTGTCACTTTAAGAATCCTTTCATGAGAATCCTTCTATAAAATCAAACTATGCTCTATAGACTGCCTACTTACTTACTACAGGGGATTCATTGTTTCATGGTATTGTGGGTCTTAAGATCCTTCAACCTTATTGTCACTACTTCATAGTCCACAAGGTATTATTCAGTATTCTCCCATTTTTGATGTGTCTCAAAACACTACTTAAACATGCAATCCACTACCTCCATTATACAATGGCTAAGAAGAAACATTGAACCTATTTTTACCACTATTACTTCATTTGGAAAGTCATTCCCTAATTGAATTTTCCTTGTCTAACACTTCCAAAAGCATTTGAAAAAACCTTAAGTTCAGCAAGGGGGTAAGGAAACTCATTGTTAAAATCTCCACTTTACTATGCAAGGTTTGAGCTATATTATCTTGTCACTTATCAACCTCTTTTTGACTATCACACCTCAAGTGACTATCATTCCTCTTACCAAAGATTGAATTTACAAATGTCATTGAGCTACATAGTGTGCTTGTTATTGGCTACAATCTTTAGATTACAAGATTTTGTTATTGGCTACAATGTCTCAATCTTTCTGGTATTGTAGCCTCACTAATCTACTAGAGTTATTCCATTATTGTTATATCATAACCCTTTAGACTTATATTGCTCAAATCCTTACATTTCTTATTTTATCTTTGGATGGATTGCTTCATGGATGTTTTATGATTTATATAGCTTTTGTTTTGATACTAAATGGCATCAAATTCTTTCTGAAACTGAATGATTTATTAATTATGGTTTTATGATGATTTTGAGTTTTATTTAGAAGGGGTTAATATGTGGAATTTTTATGTGTAGGAAGAATAGATTGTGATGCAACATTTGAGTATGGATGGTTCAAGAAAAAATGGATGTCTATCGGTGTCATGACCAGGTTGGAGAGTACCTTGAGCGGGTGTGAAACACTTTCAAGTGTTTTTGGTTGGAAGCAAAACCTAACTATAGGAATTTATGAATATTCGACAGAGGAAGTTCCTTTTTTCTAAAGATAAAATCATAAATTTGCTTGTCCAATTGGAGATCCAACCTTAGATCTTTAATATTCGATAGATAAATTTTGTACATTGTAAAGATAAAATCATAAATCTATTGGATCAATTTTAGATCTGATTTGAGGTAGTGAAGCTTCTACAGAGGAAGTTCCTAAATTTTATTGATCTAATTTGAAGCTATGAAGCTTTGACAGAGAAAGTTCCTACATTCTAAAGATAAAATCATAAATCTGCTTGGTCCAATTTGAGGTCCAATTGTAAGGATTTGTCTTTTTAATGATACTTTCTGACATTTGGTTTGATACAAATTGTTACTTTAGAATTATGGTATTGCTTTTCTTCTAATTTTTTCAATCCTCATTTTAGGGAAGAGCTCCAAAGATGGTTCCTTTAGATGGAGACTACACTTTTCCACTATAGGTTTTGTCTAGAAACACCAAAAGCTTAGGTATTGTCGTACTCAGGTACAATAAAGTTTGAGGTGAATTGCACTTAGTATTTTATGTTGATATGGATATGTTCTAGCATGTAGTTAATTGTTGTAGCATAACAGATAGGCTAAATAGTTGTTCATATACCTTAGTTTCAAATTCTAAATTGCTATACCTTATTCTAGGAGAAAATCATAGGGGGAGTCTATAAATAAGACACCATTATTTCAAATTCAAAATTGTTGGCTCTTTCATAATTGTTTGCTTCATTTATTTGATCTGAGACAACCTACTATATAGAAGATGCTCTCAAAATCATAGTAAAATCCTTTATTTTGGGATGACTATTTAGAATCTTTCCCATCATAACAATGAACATGAAAAACTTTCATCTAGAAAGGCCAAATTTTGTCAATTGTTGCTTGGGTAAAAAATCGAAGCTATCCTCGACACTTGGTAAAGTTATGGCAAATAACAAGATCTATACGCTAAGGAAGTTCTTCATGGATGAAACTGGGAATAAAATTCAGAATGGAAAAGAGAGTGGAAAAGTAGAATTTGATGAAACTCTTGCAAAGTTTAGGTTAATGACTATTCTTTTGTTCATTGTTATGATGGGAAAGATTTAGAACAACCATCCAGGAATAAAGGATTTTACTATGATTTTGAGAGCATCTACTATATAGCAGATTGTCTTAGATCAAATAAATGAAGCAAACAATTTTGAAAGAGCCAATAATTTTGAATTTAAAACAATGGTGTCTTATGTATAGATTCTAGAATCCCCCTATGATTTGCTCATACAATAAGGTATAACAATTTAGAATTTGAAACAATGGTATATGAAAAACTATTTATCCTATTTGTTATGCTACAACAATTAACTACAGGTTAGAACATATCCATATCATCATAAAATAGTAGATTCAATTCACCTCAAAATTTGTTGTGGTAATTGCTTTGTAAGGAATTTTGCACTCCATGAACATTCTCTGTGCACAACAGTATGTTGGTTATTATCTCGATCTCCTTTGTGATTAAAAGAACAATGAAGTCCATTGCATAACTCATGACCATTTTTCAATGCTATGATCCAGTGCTCTTTTACTTCTTACTCACTGTGTTCTCAATCACCATGTGCAAATGACTTAGAGGACAAATATTTGTCACCATTTGACAGTAAATTTCATTATTTTTGGACTATTTGTTATGATTCAATCACCGCTTGATATTGTTCTTCTTTTCTCATTCCTATAGGATAAAGGATAATTCACAATTTGCAACTCTCTAACAACAATAAATAGATACAATAAAGATATTAAAAATTTAAAAAGTGGGCTTTTTTTTAATCGCTAAAGCCTATTTATCAATTTTATAACTTAAAATCATTTAAACTATTTGAATAGCTAAACCTTATATTATAAATCTTTAAAGTACAATAGTATCAAGTACTTAAAATGATTACAGAGAAGTTGGATGAAAATTAGTAAATTACTATTGATTTAGCTTTTCTTTTTGCGTGTTTATAGGGTTATTTCTTCCAGCATTTGTTAGGCCTATTTTTGATTCTATGGAAACAACAAAGGCAGTTCCACATCTAGGTATAAGTGAGGTGATGAACCATCCTTCTATTATGAAGTTTACAAGATACACCCAAGAATAGATCTTAAAATATTAGATTGTTAAACCTTCATTTCTTTGAGATTGTTGCAGATTTGATTTTATTTTATTTTTATATAGTTGGACGGATCTAAAATAGTGTTGCTTGAAAATGATTTAAATGAAAATGTTATTTTTTCAAAATAATCTAAGGGTGTTATTTTTCACTTGCACAATATTTTTTTGTCTACCTTAAGATAACTGTTAGAATTATCATTTTCTTAATCATAATATTTCATTGTATATTTGTATTTTGTTAGATTGTATTGGATAGTTAATGCTTAAGTTTTTTAAAAAATAAGCATAATATACTTTCCATGTACTTCTTTTCATCACTTGTAAATCTAAATTTTTGTTTCTTTTTGTGATCATAAAAAATAGAGATGATTTTAGTCTTTGTGAAATATTTTCATGCATGTTTTAGATCTCTAGAAGGTGATGAAAAAGGCCCTAGGGTTTGGTAGGGTTTTGAGTATCCTTATTGTTTTGATGGTAATGTTGTCACTAAGTTCCCTCTTTTCCCAAATATAGTCACCTGAGAAACTGCCATGATGCTCTTGAATGTAAATTACTTTGTTCTCCATGCCTTCTCACTAGAGGTTTGATTCTTCAACTCTACCAACTGCCCTTCCATCTTAGTTTCTTTTCAAGCTCTTGCATCTATTCTCTTATGAATTTACTCTTATGACTCTGAAAGCTATCACTAGGTCTATTATGACTATTAGGCCTTTGAGGGTATCTAATTTTCTACTATGAACTCTTAAATTATCATACTTTTGATGAAAATTCTCCAAGGATGTTTTCTCATTGACTTAACTCTCTATGTATTCTCCATTATGTATTGAAAATTCATGGTTTCTAGTTAGCTATTTATTGGTGTAACCATTGTTATGTTTCTTGGGATTGTCATCCCTATAGGATAGTTTCCTTATAGATATGAATTTAATTTAAAAGGCACCCATAAATATTGACAAGTTTCATAAGATTGTTGTGTCAAGGTAGTAGATGGTCATGACAAGTTTCATAATACTGCCATACTACAAGAGCCAAGAAGACATTATACGGTGTAGCGGTAACATCTCGCATTACCATGAAGGTTGAGCAATAAATGTGCGGTATAGTGGTAACTCAAATACTTCTCCCACATCCTCGCAAGATCTAAGAATATGAAATGTAGTGTAGTGGTAACATCTCGCATTACCACAAAGGTCGAACAATAATGATGTGATGTAGTAGTAACATCCTGCATTACTGCAAAGGCCAAGGAATAATGGTATAGTGTAGTGGTAACATCCTGCATCACCGCAAGGATCATGCCAAAATGGTGTGGTATCATGGTTAAACTATAAAAAGAAATATCACATTTCTTTGAAGAATTTTTTTGAAACAATTTTCTTGCCTCATGTATATTGCTTCCACATTTTCATGTATGTCTAGCAAGGCACTTGTAACAACAACATATGATAAAAAATCCTTTGTTAGTGTAATTAATATTTAATTACACTTGCATAACTTTACTTAGGTAATA
This sequence comes from Sequoia sempervirens, assembly GCA_007258455.2. Lineage (NCBI taxonomy): Eukaryota > Viridiplantae > Streptophyta > Pinopsida > Cupressales > Cupressaceae > Sequoia > Sequoia sempervirens. Next base: position 51,674 of record VDFB02387137.1, read on the forward strand.
TTTCATTCCTAGGTTAATTATTGTCATCCTTATCTTGTTAATTCCTAGGTTTCTAAATATGTTGGTCATATGGAGGACCAAGGGCTAGCACAAAAGGAGCTTAATTTTTGCGCCCGATTAGCCTGCATGTACCCTAAATTGCCATTTTATAGCCCTTTTTTTCATTTTCCCATAACTTTTGATCCTGGAGGATAAATTTTTGAAACGAGATATCGCAGGAAAGATGGCGAGCCCAATTTTTTGATGGTGTAGTTTGTTCTTAGATATTTTTCTATTTGATGGGATTTTTTTCCTATTGAAGTCAAATGTTCAAATTTTTCTTTGGAGGGCATATCTTTTGAATCGGTGATCCTTTTTTCGTCATTTTTATGACATCGAAAAGATGATTTTGTCCTCTACACAGATTTGACATGAATTTCTATTTTTTATTTATGCATGTTAAGAATTCTCTCCTTTTACAATCGTTGGGTTATTGTAATAAATGAACTATGATAAAGTTCCATCAGGGGGTTTCTTGCATAATAATCTGATTAGAGTGTGCATGCACTTTGATCTCCATCTCCATATTAATTTGTTGACAACTCACATGGGTTATATCTAGTTTCTTAGTTTCTTTTGGCCACATTCTTGCTCTAGCCTGACACATATTAGATTCATCGATTCACACTTCAGATTGAGAGTTTATGTTTCTTGATCCGCATTGGTTCAGACCCTTCTCAGTTTGGGGGCCATGTTTTTATGGTTAATGTTCCAGAGTCTTTATGTTACCTATTCCCATGGAAGAGTTTTAGTCTCAGTTTGGCATTGGCATCGAGATACACAGTTTCTAGATTATGTCATCATCTCATCTACTATTGCTTGACAAATTCCAAGGTTGTTCCAGTTTGTGAGTTTTCCAGTGTTCTGTGGCATCAGGTCTACTATCACATTATTATGATTCCATTTTTTATTTCAGTTGTAGATAGAAGTATCTTTCCTTGCTTGTCGGATTGTGGTTCGAGTGTTACTCCACAGTATTCTTCCAGTGCTTCTTTGCAATAGTCATCTCATTGTAGGGGGGTTTTATCCCAATGGGTTTTCCTTCTCTACCTCATTATTGTATTTGTACTTGGGTACCTAATCAGGCCTTGTTGTCGAGAACCATTCATTCATGCTTTCTTTCATTCTTTTTTAGTCTCCCTAAGTTGCACTTATGGGGGGGTGTTAGTGTAATTAATATTTAATTACACTTGCATAACTTTACTTAGGTAATATTTAATTCCTAGGTTAATTATTGTCATCCTTATCTTGTTGAGCTATCTTGTTGCTCAAGATAAGATTACGGTTATGCATCTTTGATTTTATAAAAAAATCATATCTTGTGATTAAGAATTCCTGAATAATTAATATTTGTACATCTTTATGCAAAGCTCTTGCTTTTTTTGATTTTCTCTTTTGTGGAAGGCTTTTTTGGTTTGCATTTCAAATCTTGGTTTCTAACATCCTTGTTATGCTTTGATGGATATCCCTTCATTGTTACTAGATATCTAATGTAGTGCACATTATTATAGTGTAAGCCTACTTTTTAGATTGTTTCATTTAGCATCACCAATATTCTCCACAAGAACATTGTCCTTGTTTAAAATGATGGAAATGGTTCACATCTCTTAGAACAATTTCTCTTGCAACAATCTTGGAGATGAATTTAGATGTAGTGTGAAAATAAAAACATACTCGAAGGTTCTTAACAACTCTAATAGTTATACTAGGGTCCATATTTAACAAACCATATGCAATTTATAACTTTTCACTATGGTGGAAGATAAATGGTTATTTTTCTTTTATTCCACAACATTGAATAAAAGTCTTGAATCTAGAAATACCCTACTACCTTCATTTTTTAAGCTAATTTATCCAATTTGGCATAGATCTCCCATGTTTGTGGATGTGATCTATCTCCTACACAAAAAAGTATGTACCATTTTATGTCATTCAATCCAACTACATGCAGGTATCATTTTAATTCCTCTATCTTTATCATTGATCTCCTTACTATTTGAACCTCACCACACCTACCTTCTTCTACACAATTTTTTTAGAGAAGAACATAAGTTGCATCATTTTTAGGATCCAACTAAAAAATCAATGTTGTTGGAGTACTTAGTAATAATATTTAGGGTGTCCTCAAGATGGCCAGCATGGGCATGAAGGTAACCATGCACACCTAATGATAAAATATATATGTAATGCAATAAGGGTTACTGACATGTGAAGTATGTGCAACCCTCATCCACTAAACTTGCATGACTGCATGCATCTAGAACACAATAAAATATTACAATGTTGGTGTTCTAGAGTGTTTCATTAATTCAAATATTTTGAGAGCTTGCTTGCAAAATACATTTTGTGCACATTCTACAATCATACCATTTCAGTCCATGGCATGACATCTCTTTGAGGCATTTTTTCAAACAATTCATTTTGTACTACATTTTGGTGTCAAATCTTTGGTAATTATGGTTAGTTTCATTACATTCAAATTCTGAATTCTAGGAAATTATATATAGTAAATACATTGATGGATATTTGGATAGTGAAATTAGATCTCTTATAAATTAACTAAAATATCTAGAAGGATTATTTTAATTAAATAGGATTTTGTGATTATTTTTGTAACAATGATTAATAATGATTTTATTGTGCAAACTAGCTTACTATTTTCATTCAAGATACAAGTCCTCAAAGTCAAGCACATATCAAGAATATGGTACTCTACTTCAAACCCTCAACCTCACTTAGTTTAGTCTACTTACATGGGGATATTAAGGAAGTTAGTAAAAAATTAATATATATAATTTTTTGTTTCTGAAGGAGAATCCTGTGAGATTCAATATGGCAATGGATCAATATCCAGTTTCTTAAGTAAAGATGATGTCATAGTTGGGAAACTTGTTTGTGAAACATCATGTTAGTAATTTTGGATGTTAAGGCTTCCTAGTTGGATATCAAAGATCTTTTCTTATCAGTTTAATTTGGAATTTATGTATAAATGGATTCTTTAATGGTGCAGGTATTTACTAAGACAACACATGAACTAGGGTTGAAATTTATTTTTGTCCAAGCCTGATGGCATTCTTGGGCTTCGTTTCCAAGAAATTCCAATTGATCACTTTGTTCCAGTATGGTTAGTGTTGATAGGCTTCATTCTATAATATGTCAACTTCATTCTATAATTTGAGCATATCACCTTTCTTAAATTTTGAACAAGGTTATGAAATCAAATGTTCAATATGCATATTTTAGGCCTATGTTGAACACTTTGTTTAAGGAATTTGTTGATAAGGATGCAAATTTTTAATTGATTTATCATTTTTCTATGTTTGGACTTTTTTTTGTAAACTTGCAATATACAATGCACTTTTATTCTTTTTAAATTGAGACTAATATAAATTTTGTTGTTGTATTGAGGCACAACTTCATTCATGGTGGAAAAGGAAACACCCTATTTCTCATATCAAATGGCACATTGAATATAAAGAGGAACTATTCTAGTTGGGTTATTGTTGACTGTGTTGAAGGAGAGAGCTTCATATATGAGACATGATCAACACTCTCCTTGGATCCTACATGTTACAACTTCCTCTAGGAAGATTTCCCATGTTTTAAAAGTGTTAAGAGATGAAAGGGGAATGTGCTTGCATTGAAGGGCTTCAAGCATATGTTTCCATCATTGCAAAAATATTTTGGAGAAGTTTCTTTCTTGTAGTCATTTCTCGACAATATTGTAACTCAAATTTTTAGTCTTGTGACTGAAAATAACAATTGTAATTCTCTATTTGAAAGTTGTAACTAGAACACCTTTCTTTTATTAATAAAGCTCACCAATTTTCCCTTCTCAATGGATTTCTTATTGTGTGCAATTGATAATTAATGTGTACTTTTGTGTTTTATGCTTAAATCCTCAAATATCAGTCAATTAAAATGAGTAAATATACTACTAATTGACTTCAATTAATAATTAAACAAACTAAATATACTACCAATTGATAGAAATTAGTGAACAGTGAATAAATATGACTAGATATATGACCAGTGAAATCAATGAAAAAATTACTAAATACACTACTAATGCACAAAAATCAGTGAATAAAATGACTAAATAAGTGACTAGTTAACAACAATCAATGAATAAATATATCAGTGAATAAAAAATTACTAAATAAGTGAGCATATTATAGAAATCAATGACTAAATCAACAACTAAATAAGTGACCAATTAAATATATCAATTAATAAAAGATGACTAAATAAGTGACCAGATTACAACAATCAATGACTAAATCAATGACTAAATATATCAGTGGAAAAAGGTGACTAAAGAAGTGACCAAATCATAGCAATGAATGACTAAATCAATGACTAAATATACTACCAAATCAATCAATCAATCACAAAAACCAATAAATGACTAAAATTGGTTTAGTCATCGATCTAGTTGCATTATATATAACTGGCAATAAACTACTAATGGTCACGTGACTAATTG